>JAHWXV010655340.1:0-11920 GCA_024586415.1 Phrixothrix hirtus
CTTTAAAAATTCATAACTAAAAAAGTATTTAAGCTATCAAATTGAAATTTGGTATGAGTAATAAGAGTGGCAAGTAGAATACATATAAAAAATTTCATTATATTCTGAGAACGTGGGTTGCCTTTTAATATTTAGCTGGATGATTTGACATGGACTGACCCAGGGGGCTTTATAGCATTCCCATCATGATGTGTGATGGGAATGTTTTGGTACTCCAATACTGGTGTTTAGACTGTTATATGTAGGGCCATTATCTGGATTGCATTAGCCGGGTGGGTTCGAAGACGCTCAATCATATTAACTCTTCGATTGGCAGCACGATCGACGAGGTCGATGGCTTTTAAATCTTAGCGTAAATCTTTGTTATGAATGTAAAACGGAGCATTTGTGATCATTCTAAGTAATTTATTTTGCATTGATGTTATTGTTTTCTTGGCTAGAGGGGACCCCGATGTCCACACTTCTTCACCGCACATGAGTGCCGTGATTAATACTGAGTTTAAAATTTTAAGTTTAGTATTCAATTTAAGCTTGCTTTTTCGACCAAGACCATTATAAATTTTGTATATAGATTTTTCGGTAATGGCCGCTCTTCTTTTAACAAGCGAATGGAAATTTAAATTTTAATCTAAGACTATTTCCAAGTACCATATATGCCTTTCGTTTCGATTTTATGCTTGCCTGGTTGGTTTGTTTTGCCTCTTCTTTTAGTGAATCGTACGACTTGCGTTTTTTGAGCTTGAGCTTGATTTTCCACAGTTTACAATATTTTTCTAGCTCCTTTTCAGCTCTTGCTAACCCGGTTCTTGCATATAAAATTCTATAATTTATGGACAATATAGCTGTATCGTCAGCAAATTGAAGGGTGTTTACGCCTTGAAAATCGTCGAACTTTGGCATGTCGCAAAAACATAAACGTTGGATAAAGTCGGGGAGAGGGGCGAACCCTGCGAAAGACCTTCTTTAGCAATTCTGGAGGATGACGTTGCCGAACCGAACTGAGGTTAGCTGCTTGTTGGACTGATGAAAGCTTTTTCCGAAAATCGAATTGAGTATTCGGTATTAGATCGTTGTTCTGAAGGACTGTTTAAAGGCGAACGTTGGCAAAATGTTCTACCAATTTAGATAAACCATTAAAAAGACTACCAGGATACTCGGATTCTCGTCTTTCTTCGGAATGGTTATCACTAGAGTGTCCTTCCACGCTATTGGGATGTAGTCCGTCTGAAAGATTGCATTGATTATGTTGGTGATTTCTATCACCGCTTTTTCAGGAAGTATTTTAATTGCTCTCGTTGGGATGTCGTCGGAGCCTGGAGCTTAGTTACTTTTGAGCATGTTAATTTTAAGTTTAACATCTTCCAGCTTGATTTGGTAGGGAGAGATTTTAGGAATGGATCTTGCTATGCTTTCTATTAATTTGGTTATGGACTTTTTACCCTTCTATTTATTTGAGAATTGGGCCTCCAAGTGAATGCTTAATGCGTTGGCTTTTTCAAATTCTTGAAAAAGATTTAATTATTGTATTTAATTGGAGAATTTGGATTTGGCTCTTTTCTTAACCTTCTCAGCAAATTTCCATATTTAATTGTTCTTGTGTTTTTCAATGTCTTCTAATATGGGTTCTCAGCTGTGAACTTTACGATTTATGATGATTGTGTTGACTTCTTTTTGGAGTTTTTGAAATTGCAACTTGTGTATTGGGTTCATGGACTTTGCTAGTTCATTCCCGACTTGGTATTAACAGTGATTTCTATGGAAAAAATCTAAGATACATTTAACTGGCGATTGAAATTGTGGCTCATCGTAAAATTAGTTCCATGAAGTGAAAATTTTCACAAAATTGCAATAGCATCTGCTTGTCCACAATTGTGCACATTTTCTTTGTCTGCCTAAAAAAAATAACGAAATCAAAATATAGCACCACTGTCTTAGTACACCGGTTTTTCTTGATTTGTCTAGGTTTGTCCGCTTTGTGAAAAAGGGTTATAAATAAATAAAAAATGGCGATTCTTTAAAAATTATATACTGTAATTTGTTGTTCGTGATTAGTACACATTTGTGAATGCATTTGTCCAGCCAGCAGATATGTTTTATTTACAAAACAAATACAAGACACTGATAGTTACCGATATAAAATAAGCTGGCGTGTTTTCTTTGCAGTGTTAGAATAAATTGCCCACGATTTGTCTATTTTTGCCCATGCATGGTTATTCACCTCTCCGCAGAATTTTACTTTAAATCGATGTAGTTAAATAGCAAAAGCACCTGCATATCATTTTATACGTGAAAGTAATTTTAACTCAAATTTCCTAAGACAAACTGATATTTGCACACTTACTTGAATCGATTTTAATTCCTCCCTAACAACGAAGGATTCCCAGTTAATCGACTCCGATTTTGATGAAATTTGGATATGGTGTAAACGGTTTTATGGAATATAACTACCCTCAAAGTTGAACCTGTATGCGACTATTTTGACAGTTTCACATAGAATCAGTCAACAGATTTGAATGGAACAAACGCTAAAATAATCTTTCGTGCGTTACGAAAGCTTAGTTTTTTCCCAACATTTTCAATTAACACAACCCGATTTACTAAAAAAAAATATATGTTGGAGAACATGTTAAAATAAAGTTAGGTGTTTTTGCATTTTCTTGAGAAATACATTTAAATGGCCTTTCGACCTCTTGAATATTTAATCGTAATTAATTGATATAATTTTAAATTCAACATGAAATTGTATTCAATGACAAAACTATTTGTCATGTCATACATATACTATCACAACCAATTATAAAGGGGTAAACAACCCTCTTAATTTAACGTATTAGCTTTGAACTACAACCAGTATCAAATTAAAATACAGTATGAGATAAGAAAAAAGTTTAATACTTATTAAGTCTGTTATGCAATTATATTATTTATGCTATATAAAATATATTTCAATACATTCACACCATTATATGTTGTCGAAATAATGCATCATATGTAAGTTGAACAATATCAGTAAGTCAAGCTATATCTTTACTATCTATGCATATATTGCAATAGGATAATGTATGCACAGTAAAAATGAGATGTCCATGCCAACTCCAACGTTCAAATTAGTTTACACAGATTCGTTCACACTGAAAATTTATCGATTAATATGTTCTCCGTTTGAAATAAGCGGAATTACTAAAATATGTTGTGCTACAATCATTCTTAATAGAGATATCACACGTGCCACTTCAAATACAGCTGTTGTGAGGATTCTTCTACTATTGTTTTTGTATGGTTGTTCCGATTCATGCGAATCTCATTTTCAATTGAGCATGCACTTTTCGTTCTTGACTGTACATTAGAATGCTGTTTTTAAAATTATATCTTTGCTTAATAGTGTGCTGCTAACCGTAAGCTTATTCATATGACATGTATTTGTAAGTATAAAAATGCAGACATCAGTGGATTAAGGCTATAGCTTAACATTATTACGTTTTCAAAGTGAATAGATATACATCGATTTTATTAATAATATACGAGGGCAGTTCAAATTTGATCTGCATTTCATTTATTTATTTATTTTTGGTAAACACAACTATAAATTAACATTATGTATGCATCATTTTTTGAAATAACAACTTGTCCCATATTACAGTTGAAAAAATTCTTTCAGCTAACGAGGTAGCCCGTTTTGCACCTCGCCTATCACATACGCAACAGAGTTATATATCTTGGCTTTCAATGAGATGACAAACACTTGGAGTCAAGTTTGAACTATATTGAGAATGAGATTACTTTCCAACCCAGTCTAGCCAGTGTAGCGTTTGTTAATTGAGTATGTGGACCAGCGTTATCGTGCAGAAAAGTGACGTTTTTGCTTAAGAGATTATGTCTCTTTACGAAAAAGCTCATTGTAATAATCATCGTTAACTGCTTTTCTTTTTTTGAGAAAATAGTCCATTATAATACTTGAATATGGTCGATAGCTGCGCTTTACATTTCTTGAGCGGAAGTGAGTCTGAATGACGCCGTTTCTTACTAACTGAGGCATAATGGTGTACCCAGATCTCATCACTTGTCATGATACATGATAAAAACTCATCACCCTTACTATCATAACAAAGCCGATGTTCTCTGCAAACTTGAACTCGTTTTTGCCGTTGTCTCACGGAAAGTTGCTTTAGAATCTGTCTGGCACTAACTTTACGATAGTTAAGCTTGTGACGAAAAATAATCAACACTTATATTTAATCTTCCAGCAATTTTATTCGCAAATATTCTTTTATTGCTACGAATAAGTTGTCAACTTTCGAATGTTCTCAAGATTCACCGCAAACGCCGGACGGGCAGCATGCGGTTGATTTGACACGCGTTTACGTGTATCCTGGAAGTATATGGACCAATAAAAACTATTCGAGTGATAAATACTTTTCTTCAAACTGTCTTTGAAGTCTCTGATGAATATCCGTCGTCTTTACACCCCCATTGACAAGAAACTTTGTTGTGAAATCGAAGCTAAAACATTGCTAGATGCCATGATTAATCTAGCTAATGGTATAATGGAATAGAATAGAATTTATTTCTTATGCCAATACAATGTCGAAATTTATATAAAAGTAGTCAAGGATGATTATTCTGAATATAAAACCTCTTTGTAACAGCTCCTCAAATTTATTCAGAAAAAAATTAAATGCAGGTCAAATTTAAACTGCTTTCATATAAACTATTTTCGAAGGTAGAACAATAGTGTAATCGCCGAAAAAGTGATGAAGGCGTAGGGATTTCTTACATCTCGAACATCGAATAATTGCAACAATTTCACATTTCACTTTGTAAGAATTTTTGAAGCTAAACTCAGCACGATTTTCGAATACTTCTGGTTTTTCTTTAATGTATCCGCTTTTGCACCATGAGTATTTCAATAAATTTAGTACCGCGATAATTGTGGACAAAGATCGTAATTTGATGTTATTTCGTAAATGAAGGTTAATACGCATTTCGTCACCGAACGAAGTTTCCGCAAATCCTAGATACATCCAAAGGTTGTATTTTTCCCGTTGTATTATTCTGAAGTTAACATGTTTATATAGAGGTGTTGCTTTTGCTACTACTTGCGGACAATGTCCACTCTAGGAATCAAGTAATAAAACGCGTGTTGTTCCTACATTAGAAAATATATTTCCTCCAATGATGTGCAAAAGTGATCTAGAAATAAAATGAATTTTGATACATTTATGATTACGAATCCATATCAATACCTGAAGTAAGTATTCCCGATCTTGATGCGTTTATGAATTATGAATTCACATCAATACCTGAAGTAAGTTCTTCCGATCTTGATGGGTCTACATAAACATCAATTGGTTTACATATATTAGCTTTTACTACAAGTCCACATTTTTCACTTGGTTGTTTTAAAACTAGAAAGAGAAGTAAAAAAAGTTTTCCTTCAGCTGATATTAATGGTTGTACTGTATAACTATGGGTTGTAGATTAAACCAATTGAACCAGACATTGTATTTGTTTTTCTTCTTCAACAACCAATATTCTAGAATGTATTTTCAGTTGTAAACCGCTTTGATCGGAATTGTACAAGTGTTGCAATCCAATTCTTTCATCAATAAACGTTTGTGCCTAGTTTTGTAAGTCATAGGCATTTACCAAACTTTTTTGGTAATAAATTTATTAGTTTTTCGAAACACAATTCTACGCGCATGCCTAAATCTTGTTAACCGCCTTTTTGGAGCTTGCCAAGACCATTTACATAGGTGGATCTCTGAACAATAAAGCCAGTATCGATTGCTGATTTAAACTTTTCCAATGTGAAATCACAAATTCTCGCAACCCTTTCTCTACAAGAACCACACTTATTCAAATAATGAGCTCCCTCCTATTGACGGAAACCTATTTGAAAAAAGGGGATGCATTTTGGCTATCTGGGCACAAGAAGCGAAAGAGAAGGCAGAAGAGAGGGCGGGGTAACTGTGTCGTGAAAACCCTCCCTAGAATCTAGGATCCAAAAATTACGAAAGTCGAAGCAATGGAAGTTGAAATGTCAATTAACAACAAAGTAGTAAACGTTATTTCAGTATACAACCTTCCCAGTAACAAACTCTCAGCAGAGTACCTCCTAAACATCATCAGGTTTGGTCCATCTATTATCGGAAGTGGTCTGAATGAGAAAAATCTGACCTAGAGCAGCAGAATTACCAATCCAAATGGCAGCACTATCCAAAAATTCGTTAGTAAAAGAAATGACATAGGGACGAAAGCACCGAACGTTATCACCACATTTCCGCCAGGGAAGAGAGGAGATATTGTGGATACATTCTTAATCCATAAACTAAAATAGAAATGTAAGGTAACCACTATACATGAACTTAACTCAGTCTACTTTCCTGCCATCCCTAGCTCAGGCACAAGTGTTCAGAAGGAGGGCGAAACGACATGTAGGAAAACATCAGCAAAGATTCTCTTACAACTTGTAGGTCAAGAGGTTGAACTTTGTGCATAAATAACACGAATGGCCGGGACCGATAAAATAAAACTACTTTAGTTTTAGCTATTAATGGAAATTTTTACATTATTTAAATTGTCTTAATTGCTTTATGTTAGTTAAAATGTAACTTAATTTAATAGGAATTAGTTCGCATAAATAACCGCTATCCTATGCATAACTTTCATTTTTGTAAATTATTAATAATCAGAAGCAGTCCCATAAAAGATTGCCACTTCTGTTTCGAGCGCATTAAATCACGCATCAGATGTTGTATTAATTAATTGTGGAATATGTTAATTAAGCAAATTAAGCTATAAGAAAGCTGTTTCTCCTTGAGCTTGCAGATATTTTCATATAAAAGCTCGAGATGTAAAGTCAAAATCCAGAGAACGTTTACACCGCCTTTGCTGGTAAAACATCTCGCCCGAGAATTCAAATAATTCAAACGAGAATTATAAGGGAGAATTCACCCCATAACCGAGAGGTTATTTAATCCTTTGTAAAATTAATGCTAAAATTACCGCACTAAACCGAAATATATTTTTAGTACGTTTCATAATTCAAGTTTAATTGCAGAATAACGGTACATTTAAATTCAGGCCGTTGCCATTTCAAAATTAAGAGAAATGGAACGTTCTGTAAGCGATTCACGCATTTAGTTAAAACAAATCATCAATCATCAATTTTTGAATTCAATTAATGAACAAAAATACAATTTTCGTTTGGTCAAGAATTATTTATAATAACACTCACCGAGGTGTGGAATACACTTCGGATCCCATCGTTACAGCTGTGAAAAGGCCACCCACCGGAAAGACCTCTTCCGCCACGTACTGACAAAAACCCTAGGTGGATGTCGGGCCACGATCCGCTAATTAATACTAGGTCAATTATAAATAATTTGACACCAAACGATAATTACCCATACTAAATTTCAGTCGCGTAAACAACAAAGTTAAAACTCAATACTGCACGATAACCGCTAGTAAACGCCATTTTGTAGATTAGAAGGGCGAATCAATTATATCCATTGTTAATAATAGCATAAAATAGTGCATTGACACGACATCTACGTTCAGTTGTTAAAAGAGAAACGGCCGACTTCTAACTTAACCTGGTTCATACCTATAACAATATTCAGACATTGTCAAATTTGCTTTATTATGTTTAATAAATGACTTTTCTATTACAAAGCCTTATTTCTGAATATAATTATACAAACAATAAATAAATGATTATATTACAAAAGGTAATATAACCGCTGTTCATGTAAATAGTTGCAAATGAAAGGATAAATAAAAATCAAAGTGAAATACAGTTTAAAATAATATGTATGAAATTACCTTGAGTTTAAATTAATTGCAAATAGTCTAAACTAAAATAAAGTACATTTCCAGTGTCATATAAATAAATACAAATAAAAGGTAACATTTTGAAAGTTGTACATCTACCTCTAAAAGAAATAGTAAAGTGCACATAACTTGCGAACCACAACTAAATTAAAAAAATCAAAAGTGCTAATTTGAGCTAATTACAACAAGAGTAATGACACAAATGTATATACAGACTGAATAAAATTAAACCTAGTTAACAACCAGGCGAGTTTATAAGCTTCGATTTACACTGGGAAGCAACCTTGTAAATAGTTTTAACGTGTACGTAATTGAAGTAAGTTTTAAATAGTTTCCGCAGAATCCAACATACAGTCTTCGCCCAAACTCCGACTTACGAGCTAAACCTTAGGTACTTGTAACACTTGTCAAGCATCCCCGTTATAAGTTTTAATGCCTAAACCCCACCACGTTACATATTTGGCGCCCGAGCAGGGAGAAAAGATTGAAGAAGAAGTACAAAGATTGACAAGGACAATTAAAGACGAAATTATGAACGACCAGGACGAAATCCTACTAATCCAACTAAATAAATGAGGATTCACCGATCATGAGAAGCTTATCCTCAAACAAATAAACGAAATAAAAAACGGTGGTCTAAATACTGCAGCCTTAAGGACAAAGATCTTCTGGCAACTAAGCAAAAGGAGGTCAATAGAATTATAGAAAGCAGTAAGAGCTCAGATTGGGAAAAGATACTGGAAAAGACAGAGAAAGAGGGAGGCCACTACAAAATGTGGAAGCTTCTAAAAGTTCTAAGGAACGATAGAGACCCAAACGCCCCAATCGAATATTAAGGAAGGCTATTGTTCTATGACCATGAAAAAGCAGAAGCAATCTAGGAACATTTAGCTGGTCAATTTACCAATACCAAAAGATCAAAGAAAAAAATTAAAACCCACGTGAATAGCGTAGCAAGAACCATCCCACTGATTAAAATTACCTCATCTTTGAAAGTTGCGATAAACGAAGTGAGAAACAAACTCAAACACAGTAAAACGAGAAAGTCGTCAGGAAGAGATGGTATTCCTATGAGAGCCCTGAAAGTCCTCACGAATTCTGTCCTAGCTCAAATTAAAAAATTATCAATGCCATCTTCTCATTGGGTGACTAACCACAAAAGTCCAAAACGGTGGTCATCATCACAGTTCCGAAGAAGGAAAATATCCTACCCTTCCAACAAATAGACGCCTCATCGGCCTACTTAATGGTTTGGCCAAACTAACGGAGCATTTCGCTAATACCAAACTTCAAGAGTTCCTGGAAACAAACAACCTGATCCCGCCCAACCAGTTTGGATTTAGGGAAAACCTCTCTGTAACACAACAAGCAGCTAACATGATCAGCAGGATTTATAAAGCTAAAGTCTCGAGACAGACTCCTTATGTTAGCCTATACGATATTGAAAGGGCTTATGATAAAACATGGAGAAATGCCATCCTATTTAAGATGGCAGCTATGAAAGTCTTGTCGGACTTGCTGTTTCGCAAGCTGCTTCCTGACAGACACGTTTTCAAGTACTAGTAGACAAGGAACTATCATCAATAAAAATTGCAGAGGAAGACCTCTAAACTTTCACTTACATGCCAAGATTTAAAGTAGCATTCTAGAAGAAAAACGTCCTGCAACTTTACTCGATGATTGGCCCTAAAAGTAACCTAAGTCTACGTACTAAGCTACATATAACCAAGGACATCCTCCTACCTTCATTAACGTACGGCAAGGAACTATGAGCACCCATAGGTTCCTGGTGCAAACATAACATTACGCAAATTTATAATTGGAGTCTGCGTCTTTTAGCTAATGCTTCATACTATACTAAGCAATTGATCTGGTAGAAAGGGCAGAATCCCGTAAAATCAATAAGATCAAACGTCTAAAACGTTTCACATCAAATTTCATTAAAGGAATGGCACGTCAAATGGACGTATAAACCCAAAAACCACCCTAGTATCTTCTCTCAAGGGTCAGTGCGACAGAAGCCTTTACCCATAAGCTCGGAATGAGCTTCAGGCTGCAAAGGATAAAGGAAGTAAAAAACTAATGAGCCTAACTCTGTAATTGTTTGACAGATTTCACTTTTCTGAAGCGTCGTTTACAGGTTGCAACGGGCCTTTAGTGCTTTCGATCCTAATGTTAACCCACAGCGTGTTACAAAATTTGCCCATGAGTAGGGCAGTCTGCAAAAAACCATTTATTATGTTTGAAAATTTCTGAAAGTATTCTTCGAATAATGCCTAACTTAGATTTGTATTTCAGCCTTACCAAATTTAATGTCGAAGGAAGCTAATAAAGCGGTGACATTCTGCACAGAATTCTTGAAAATGCTAAGTGAAAATGAAAATACACTGCGCTGTTTAATAATGATCGCTTTCTCGTTGATGGCTTTACCGCCAAATAAAATTTTCGGTACTAGTCTTCGGAGAATTGTCAGTAAATGCCATTACATGATATACAAATGCTTATATGGTGTGAAGTGTCTGTTTTAGGAAACTTTTCGCCTTATTTTTTACGGAGAATAATCGAACGGTTATTGGTAACTCAAATCGTTGTATAAACATGTATAAACTGTTTTGGGGATGGAATTTCAATACCTCGGATAAAACAACATTTGGTTCGAATGGATGTTGGACAGCTTACAGCAAGGTGCAGCAGTGACGTTTTATATTAATATCGAAATATGGGGATATACATTAAGCGCCAAAATCTCTGGATTTACCGCCGCTCGATTTTTCTTCGTGAGGATATCTGAACGATTGAGTATATGAGAATCAACTTGAAACAATTTAGGAACATAAGTACAGCTTAGCTAGTTCGAATTATGCAAAACTTCGGCAATGTTTAGAAGTCATTTAAATGATATTATTTAAAAAAGAATAAAGCTGCATAAAACCAACTGTTTGTTACCAGCTTGTTTGATTAAAGGCCAGTTTTTCAATCTACGGGTAGCTGTTGGTTAATTACAATTACTGTTCATTTTATTAATCACGTATTAATAATCGTTTTTATAAATAAATTAGGAGAAGATTGTTATTTTGTTACTCTTTTTATCGCCCTCATCCATGTACAAGAAATTCGCGTTTCAAAATAAAAAAATTCAAGCACAAAAAACGAATGTTGTCGATACCAAGCTGTTTATGAAATGATTACTCAATTGACCAAAATAGCGCATGTGTAATTCAGAGCATAAAATCGATTACAACATTGTATTTTTTGCAGAAAGCAGCTGTCCTATAAATCGGCGCTATTGTTTTCAATAAGCTATACCGGTTATCCGGGAAATAAATATTCACATTAAACATAATATACAGGGTGTAAAGCAAATAGCGCACGTTCATGTAACAGGTGGTGGGAAATCAAAAATAGAGCAGAAAATGTGGTATAACTTTTTTCGTTATCGTCAACCGTTAGCGAGATATTTTAAATTAAAGTTACTGCACTTTGGCAACCTTGCATTCAAATTATTTCCACTGTACTGGCCCATTTTCTGTTATGTAAATAATTTCCTAAAACGACAAAAAGATTTATTAGTAGCGCTTACCCGAAAAAGTACTAAATTACAACAAGTCTGGAGGGTTTAAACTTCAAAGATTACTGTCCTCAATGATGTTCACTCGTCGTAAAATCGAAGGTATCAAATTTCTTTGTGTACAAGTTTATATTTTGAAAAATTGGCTGTCATAATGCGAGGCAAGATAAATGAAGAGCGGCTAAATTTAACTGGAAATTGAAACATCGGCACTTATTAGTAAATAAAATACCATTCTGCAATTTTATAATATGCTATCATTTAAATTTCAGTTTCCAGTAAGCTATGGAATTTTTCCGTAGGGTGTAGCTTAGACACATGCACGCCAACTAAAGCCAATTTATAACCTGCAAATTGTATGTCAACAGATTTGGAGGAAGAACTTTATTATTAAATTAAAATAGAAAATTTATTTGCAATAAATGTACGAGTTGATGACCATTGCATTCAACGCATTTGTTAACTCTTCGTTTTAAATTCTCGAAAACGTTCTGTAAAATATGACAAATTCAAACT
>JAHWXV010655503.1:0-17334 GCA_024586415.1 Phrixothrix hirtus
TTAAATAGGAAAGATTTTAGTGTGATGCTTTGCCAATTTACGTTTTCTATTTTTGTGTATCAACTATATTTATTTAATTCAACATCTTTAGAGCGCCCAACAGAAAATAGAAATCATATAAAAACTACCTGGTTCTCAAGCCCTTTGAGTCTCAATTAGCCAGCACATAACTTTTCTAACAGCGAAACATTTTAATTCTACCTTTACTATCATCGTTTTGAATATCTTACAAGTAGCATCTTAACTACATTCCGTTTGATTTTAATGAAGTAAAACATTTATTTTATAAGAAGTAAATTTTTCAATAAGTGTTACACATAACGCCTTTAAATATAAGTTTTCCTTTTACATTAATTTTAACTGTTTAATAACTTTTCCTACTAAAAATAATTAATAAAATATAATTATTAATATAATTTTTTTTTCAATTCCGAAAGGTTACATCGGCGCCCGAAATTTAGAGCCGCCTTTTATTATATATTTTTTTTAATTTGGAAGGATTTCACAGTACTGGTAAGGTTATAACACAAGTTTATCAAAACTTCCCTCTTGCAATTGGGCAACAATTGCAGGTAATGCTCCAACAACAGTTTTAAAAATCTACCTAGTTAAACTAACATCGAGTCCAACGCATGTTTTATAATTCGTGCACAAACGTTAAACTTTTCAAATGATTTAAATTATTTAAAGATTTAAACCCTTCATAAAGCAGTTGCTTTTGTTCCCATCGATTTTTCTTCGAATCTCCTCCAATCTTCATCATTTATTTTCAAATCTGGCGATGCAAATGGAGCAATTGATTCAGCTGCATTTTTTACTACCACCTTTAATATTGTCCATTAGCAGTTCGATAAGTCTTGTAGCGGGTGTTCCTTTATAAAAAAGTCATCAATTTTAAAATACTGAATACGAAAATAAAATAAAAATGTAAAAGTAAATTAAAAATTCTTAAACGGTTATTTATTTTAAAAAAATCAAGTAATTCCATTTATCAACTTAATGAACAAATAACAGTAAACCAGAAGCTTTTTAATTATTATCAATATCGTATAGTGCTTGAAAAATTATATAAATTTAAAATTTTAAAATAAATTAACCAAGTTGTTTTAAAAAAGTATAAGCATGGAAACATACCTTGTTAACGTTGCCATATTTCTGAAGAGTTCTGACTATTTCTGACTATTTACTCGCGCTTATGTTAATATTTAATGACAAATTAGAAAGAAATATAGAAAGTTATATACAATTACTCTTTTGTTGCCTTTGATCAATAACACTTGAAAGTTATTTTAGTAACAATTATAATCCTCCCTTTCCTTCAGGTCATGATAGGTAGAAGTTTAATTCAGTTACATGCATCTCACTCTTTCACGGTCATGTAATCTAACTTACCTTTATTTAAATCTATAGTTTCTAATAACTATGTCAAACCTTGGTGTAAAATACTAATTATTTTGGGAATTGTAAAAAGTCGTTTGGAATTACATTTCAATATTATGTATTAAAAATGAAAACTGATGAATTAAAAATTAATATACATTTTTGTGTAAATTCTTTTTACGAAATTAGATATCATTTATCTCTGTTACAAATAGGAAAATGCTCCAGAACTACCACGGGTCGTAACAGACTTCTTAGATAGATTACATAAATTTTATGCATAAATTTGCAAAATTTAATATGAATTTCAATTCATTTAAAGAAGCACCTTAAGAATTTGGGTTAAATGTAAACAAGGCAAGGTAATTAGAACTAATAATACTTTTAAATATTAAAAAAATAGTAATTTTGTATTCAAGGAGTTTAAAGAAACCTTTTTTGTTTTTAAAGACAGAACAGCCTATCATTCAAAGTTTCCCTTTCGCATGCATATAAGCTATTATCTAATTAATTGTCATGCATACCTTAATAAGCACAAATAAAGCACTGGCATACGAAAATACCTATTTACCTAAATTAACTATCGTTATAAAGACCATTATTAATTAATAATTATCAATAATTAACAATAATATGCATGTAAAATTAAAAAGGAAATCTATAAATATATCAATCGTGATTCGTGATTGCACCACCTTTTTATGATTTCATACCTTGTATTGTAATAGGTATCTTGTTTCATCTACATAGTAATTTTAATGCAATTTTATATACAAGAAGTTTGAAGAAGTCGTTTTAATTTTCTAAGGCACACAAAAATTGTCTAACTTTTATCTATGTATTGTAGCACTTTGTGTACTTTAACTAAAATTGATCCGTAAATAATCACTTAAATTGTAGAATGCTTGAAATATAAAATAATAATAGCACTCATATAATGAATTAAAAAAAAAGAAAAGCAGTGGCAACTCTATTTTCAAACGAATTAACAAAAATATCGAATATATTATTAGGATTATGGTCACGAATTAATAGCACAATTGCATGCGTTATGTGCAAAAAGAGAGGTGGACACACTGGGTTCGATAATAAAATTATTACTATCGTCGTAAGCATTTTTGTCAAATGTTAATTTCCATCATAAATATTAACAACTTTGGTCATATTGAGTCCATGCCAGATCAACAGAGGATTGTAATATAATAAATATTTCTATTATTAACATAAATAGTATACCTTTTAAATGTAATTTTAAATATCTTTATATTTAAAGTTTATTGTTACTTCAATTACATCTAGAAATGTAAAATTACTTGAAAATTCATTAAATAACGTTTGTTTTCAAGGCAAACAATGTAATTAACATCAATTAGAAATTTTAGAAATACTGACTCAATGATTTTCAATATTAGGCTTTGATAAATAATTTTATTTTATGTAGATTTAATATACTTTCCTAGGGCAATTATAGTTTTATTTTATGTTAATACAACATCATAATTTAAGAATGTTATGTGAAGCAACATAACTCATTTTTCGAACTCCTAAAATGAAAAAATAGTGTTTTAAAGCAGAAACGTTTACTGTTTTTAAATTAATAATGAATTATATTGGTATCTAATTACAAGCACATGTACATTTGAAACAGAATTGCATCATGTAACGCTCTTAAAAATATTATTAGGATTATTTTTCTAAATATACATAAAGATTTCATCTAGACTCTATATTTTTTAAAACTATCAGTTATAACTAATAAAATTAATGTTGAAGATACAAAGATGAAATTCTGCTGATACAATTTACTCCGTTTCGGCCAGGTCTCTCACTCATTGAAAGATAACATTCTGTAACAATTTGTAGAATTTGATCACTCGGTATAATATTTTATATCACAATATGGCTTCATTGGTCCAAGTTATTGAACAATTCAATTAATGTGAAATAAGTTATGTAAGCTTAGATACCAATTCTGTTGAGCATTGTACTGCATGTTCCGGAAATATCGATCCTCAACTGTCGGTTCTTCTAGGTACCTAGCAGATAACACTGGAACCATACAATGATCTTCAAGTCTAAATTATAGCATTTAGTCGTATCATCTACTCCATGGCCAGGGAACGTTGCAGAAGTCATCTTCAAGTTATGTGTTACCCAAAAGTAAGAATCAATACCAACCGATAGTTACTCCAAGCACTGACTGTCCAAATAGGAAACAATTGACGATACAACGAACAATCAGGGCCAAGATCGCCTGTATCTAGACTTAAGGGACAAGAACAATGCGAAAAAATGACGGCAGTTCCGTCGCGATGTGAGTGCGGTTCCAACTCATGAATTTTTTGTAGACTTCGAAACTCAATTAATACTAAATATCATAGCGAGGGCGAACTTTTTCCACAAAGGCGACCGCAGCGAAGAACTATATAAATTTAAACGAAAAGACAAAGTAAGCATTTATAATTAATGAAGAGCGAAAGATTATTTTACCTCATTCTTAGATGAGTTCTATACACAAGAGAAGTCTTAATAATTAATTAACAAATAGAAAGAAGTCTTTGTTTATGAAATATCCCAAATGAACCAACTAAAATTCACTTCAAGGATCTCGAAGCGTAAACGTTATCTGTCAAATACAAGCCACGTACGATAAAGCATATGATGTTCGAAATCGGCTAATGCAATTTTAAATTTGCAGTACGCTTCATAGCATGAATTTAAAAAAATTAGTGCTACATAATAAAACATGACTTTTAAATAAATAAGATAATCAAATATTTGTACTTATTTTTTACACTACATATAAGAAAACATTTGCGGAAACCGAAAATAATTAAATTTGGAGCAATAACCAAAAATAAGGTGACAATATAATTGGTATTTTCACCTGTCAAATTTAATAGACCTTTAATCGTACTAGAAAAAGATACATGCTAGTAAAACAAATTTGATAAGAACATTTCAAAGTAATGTTATTTGCTATTAAATCTAAAGTAGTATTACAATGCATTAGAATGACTTCTTTTATAGAAGTATTACATATACAGAGTGCATCAAAATAGATATACAGGTTGCATTAAATTAAATAAATGTTATGCCGGACGACCTCTTCATCATTTGTGCCTCATAATAAATCTTCCACATAAAAATTTTCTAACATTGTTTTTGTAGCTTCCGGATGTTTTACTTGTTCCCTTGCTAAAGTTTATAGCACTTTTACTCCTAGGAATTGTGCCGTTGCCATGCTACAGGTGACTGTGGTTAACTAATATTCCTTTACTGGGCCGGTGTTGTTTTCCCTCCACAACATTCGGTACCGTTGGTTTCATTTTTATTTTAATTTGTCAGTACATTTTCTCGATAGCCGCCTTTGTACTTTCTTATTGCAATCTTGGCCCGGCGTGCATTACTTTATTTAGGTTTTTCCCATTTGTTATTTTGCATGATTTATCGTGTACTACTCTGCATTTGATTATCGAATCTGTTTCTTTACTTACTGCATAATGCGGCATGTAGTACTTGCCCATCTGCTGTTCTTCTTTTGGTACCCTTACCATGTACTCCAGCTTTTTGTATTTTTCCATAAATTACTTATTTTGTTTTTATACTGATTATCTTTTGTAAATCTTTTTTCTATTTGCACTATGAATATTCCATTTTTCCTTTCTGTTCTAGATTGAAACTCATTTTCGCATTGTTTAACATCTTAGGCTTTTTCTTTTTCTTATGGTTCTTCTTCAATTTCCCGAAGCTTTTACAGGTTTAGTGTCTGGGCTGACATGCTTACTATTTCCACCTTTACTTCCTTTTAGGATTGTTCCTGAGATCAACCATCTCATTTCTGATACTTGTGTTAACAAGCCCTTTCTTCGTCTTCCGGATTACTTCTTGAACCAGTCTTGTGTAATCTTGTATCCATAATACGAGATCTATCGGTCCGGTTGAGTTGTAGATTTTATCTACCAATATCATGTTTTCCCACTGCTTTTTATAGTTATCTATTATAGCGTCTGATGGAATTTCTTGTGTCAATATTGAGAGCATGGGTGATTTTACCTCCAACCTGAATTTGATTTTAAAATGATTTCTACCTTTGTGTATGCTGCTTTAGTCTTCTCCCTTGGAAGGTTTAATAATTCCGCCATTTCTTTTGTTACGAAGTTTGTTTGTGACTCGGTACCTACCAGCGCCCTTACATATTCGGTGCCTTCTTTAAGTGTATCTGTTTTTATTAGAACGGTTGCCAATAGGGCCCGCGGTCCCCTTACTGATTCTAGTTGCATTTTAGTATTCATGAAGTTTAGCTTTTATATTGTGGCCTAATTGCAATTTTTGTTGGGACTTGTGGTTGCTGTTCCCTGTACATATGGAATTGGTGGACTTTCCTGTGGGTGACGTCTTCCGAACTTTTATAGTGGCTTAGGCAATTTTAGCAGAGCTGTGTCCCTTTTATAATATACACATTGATTACTTCGTTTGTTAGCGTTTTAAATTTTTGGAAAGCATTTATGTGATGTAGCTTGCAATATATGTATTTTTTCCTTTTTTGTTGTTGATTCTAGAACCTGGAATCTTTATGTTAGGTATTTGCTAGTTGCGGTACATCGTAAGATTTTTTAATGATTGTTCATACATTCTCTTAGTTCTAGGCCCCACTTTCTAGTTATCGTATAATTTATCATTGGTCCCCAGTCCACTGTTCTCCTATTTATATTTTCTATTGCGCGTATTTACCTTAATTTTTCAGCACTTTCTTTAGCCATTGCCGGCAAGTTTATTATTTATCAAGTCTGTCATTCTTATACATTTTGTCCATGCAGAATCATAATTGTCTTCTGTTGTTTGAAAATGCTGTAATAATTTTTGTGGTTCTCCTCTTACATGCGTTTTTAGTTATTGCAGTTTTTCGATTTTTGAAAACCCTTTATTTTAATGTATGATTTTGTTAAATAATGTAATTTACCGAGAATATCGGTATTTTTACGGATTCTATTTTTACCCATGTTTCTTACACTATGCCCTCTATACTTTTCGCTTTATCTTGTAATCGTGAGATTACTCTTTCTAGCACGTCTTCCCAGAGTCGCACTTCCTGTTCTGCTTCTTCATCTTCAGTTTTATGTTGTACTTCGTCGTTTTGGAAGTACATCTTGTCTATGTACTTCTACAGCGTTTTTTTACAGTATTTTATAGTACCTTGAGCTGTCTTCTGTACCTTCAGTTAATTCTTCGTTTATCCTTTCCACCCTTGTTAGATTCTGCGAAAGTGGATTTTTATCTCTCTCTGTTTCTAATCGCTTGTTTCGGTTTCTTCAGTTTTCTCTCTCCTTTAAATCTTGGATCGGAGTACATTCAAGAAGTCTTTTGCACCTTTTAATGCTTTTTCGATGCTGCTTGGGCACTTTGATTTATAATAATTGTACTTTGGTTAACCTAACCTTCCCATTACTTCGCGATTCTGTTGAATCGTTTCCAGTATCTCTCTAGTGCTTGTAGATGTGTTGTGGGAAAATAAATTTTTCTTCTAATGTCCCCACCTTTTTTCGCGTTGATTAGGAGTTTTTGGATTTCGTTTTCCAACTGGTGACGTTTACTGGCGAGGACATCCATGTTGTTTATGTTTATGTTTATTCACTTCCTTTTCTTTCTTATTGCGCCTTTCGTTGGCATTTTTACGATTCCTTCTTTGTCTCGAACCCATGTTTAGAATGTTTCCTTGTTCATCTCACACCCTTGTTTGGAATGCTTCCTTCTTGGTCACGCACCTTCGTTTGCAATGATCCCTTTTTACCTCGCGCCCTCGTTTGGAATGCTTTGTATCTTCGCCTCACACCCTAGTTTGGAATGTCTACTTCTTGTCTCTCGCCGTCGTTTAGAATGCTTCCTTCTTGTCTCGCACACTCATTTGAAATACTTCCTTCTTGACTCGCGTTCATATTTGGAGTTCTTACTACTTCTTTCAATTTTTCTTTGCTATTTGGACCGTATCTCGTTAGTTTCTCACTACTATTACCTCAGAAATGGTTAAAGCGGATATCCACTCTCAAATGCCTAAAATTGAAGGCTTCAGAACTTTAATAGCGTTGCGTCGTCAATAACAAGTGAATTTTGGCTCATGCAATTATATGAGTGGCAGATAACAGATTCGGTGCCAGTCTTAGCTGCTGTATTGGTAATTTGTGAACTGTCAAGACTGTAATTACCACACTCGTGGGCTCACGAAGTAACGCAATACGCTTCACATTTGAGAATCTTTATTTTCATCTAATTTTACATGATATATACACTTATGGGTGGTAACTTTTAACTTATTCAATATATGGGTTGCTTTCTTGCGATTTTACACACATTAAGTTATTGACCTACTGTTGCTTCCTATTTACCGTTATTTGTACAGTTACAGATCTTATCCCTTAACTACAATTGTATACTTTTGTTTTACAATGGTTTTATGGTAATTCCTACTTCTGGTCATTATCTTATTCTAGTTGCCCAAATTATGTATATTTTAGGTTGCGTAATTTGGCTGGGTTTTAAACTGTGTGGAATGTGTAACTTCAATTTGCGACATATGATTGTTTCTCTGCATATTCCATTATCTATACATTTACAGTATTTCGCAAGCGGTTAGTGGCCTGTACCCGCTGTTTAATTACACTTCAGATTTCGTTAAATATTTCATTGAATTAATATATAAAAAAAATCGTTATGTCAATAACTTCCATTCGTTAGTTGTGAGTACTTATCAGGTTCATAGCAGGGATCAACGTTATTATAATTTTTCGGCTTAATTATAGACATCATTGTTTCGTAATCAATTCCGTAAATTAAAACCTGGGTAATATGCAATTTTTTACAACTCTTAGTTCATGATCTTCCAAGTCGCAAGCACAATTCATTATTTGATTACCTACTGGATTTACTTATCTAAGCAAAACATTTGTTAATTACTTAAATTGGGTGCAGATTTTTTAAAAGGACTTTTATGACTGTTTAATGACATTTTAGAGGCTTTTTGGAATAAGCACCTGCTTTTACTGATAATGTCACATTTACGACGAAAAAAAACCGCTGACTATTGTTTATAATTAAAGTATCGCCAATGGTAATACATTCCTTCCTCTCAACACTTGTAAGGGACAGGTAGCTTTATCATCGTGTATTAGATTCCGAAATAATGCATGACATTACACAAGTATTTTACGAGTAATAAATTTCACAAAACTTTGAGGTATTGCATGGGTTTTTCGTGCCTAAGTTTCTTATTTCGCAACTATTTCGACATATTGGTGACCGATTTTATTGACTTTCGTTACTTTCGTGATCTACAGACACCTTGCAATAATATTTTCTCATTAATCAATTTAATTGAATTATATAAACGTTTAAATTTTATACTTCATAAGTTATTTAACAATCTTTTACAAAATTTGAGCTCATGACTATATTATCATCATTGTGAAACTTATTATAAAACAGTCACTTTTTAATTTAGACAATTGAACCCGATTTGACGTCATTAATATGAATTGCTATATAAAGAGCAAATACTTTATGATCTTGAATATTTATTTTTATTATTTTAAGTAATCAATGTTTTTATTCAAGGGCATAAATTAATGATTTGGTAACAAATGCTTTCTTTTTTCCTTAATTAAGTATCGAAATTTCATTTTAAATTTATTCACATTGTTTGTAGTTTGAAATTTTATTAAACACTTTAACATTTATTCTAAACTATTTATATTTCAAAATGTTCTTAATGTTGATGATATTCATTGTTCAGTTTAATAGTTTAAATACTTACTAATATCGTATTCGCACTTGTTATTGATCGTTTTTACATTTTAAATAAATGTTATATTAGTATTATTTTTTTTCAGTATTCATTACATTACTTGTGCTTAAAGAAGCTACGCTTTAGATTTCAATAAGTCTTTTATACATATCCTAATAATGAGCCTTAAACATTTCTTCTCTAATTATTTATTTTTTTCGTTTTTGTGGCACATTTAATCGAAACGTAACCAGTCTCTAGATAAACTTACCAAGAATTATACAAACGTTGTAATAGTGTTACTTATTTCTTAAAGGTGTTTTGATAAATAAATATGGTGTCAACTAGTTATTTTATTGTTATATATACATATTTACAAAATTTAAAGAGCTTTTGGATATCTTGAGCTCCCAATTGTATTATTAATAAGTAATAAAGAACTTTTCACTTTTATGTTTAGTTACACAAATACTTGTTGACAGTTTGGTTAACTGATCATCGATTAACGTTAACCGTTGGCCAATAATAAAATCGTCGGTATTAGAATATGAAGAGGGAGCAAATAGTGTCGACAAGGAAAACGATTAGATGGAAAGAAAAATTATAGATATTCCGAGCCATTCTGGTTTAATGCGACGCTCAGATCCGCTGATGAAATTTAAATAAATTTTTAATAATCTTGAAGATTGCGGTTTCATTCTCATACAATGCTTCGTCTACATATTCTAATTTCTTTGTTTTATATAATATATCTGTGGTAATGTTTTGCGCAACCCATTGTTAGTAGTTCACAATGAAATAAACTAATATATCCCATAAATTAATAACATAAAATACTTTTCCAATAATTAAAACAAATACTAACAGAGAATTCACAATAAAGTTTTTAACAATTAAGTTTCCACACTTTCTTTCGTTTTACTTTTCATACGGTGGTACAACATTTCAATTGTCCAAGAAATAACAGTGAGCGCGGTCATCGAATTAACTACATAAATGCAATTAACAAAACTTCCAGTAACATCCTTGATTACACCTTTAATTAATTTTGTTTTAATTTACTTAAACACATTATGTCATGATACCTACCCAAAAATACTCCCCCAACTAATACCAGTACACCATTTACTACCATCTGCAAACTAGATGCCGATGCCAGTCTCTCTATAGGTACATAATCTGGGATTACTAATCCCCAATACACCGTTCGTATGCCTTTTGCTATTCCCAAAAATCCTGCGATTGTAAGTAGAGCTTCATATTGGGTAACCATAATTATAGCTAAAAATATCTGTCGCAATACAATTCTTCAATCTATTACAACTACTTACCAGATCGAGTTATAATAAGAAAGACTAAACTAATCATATACATAATTCTTGAAGATAATTTCAAAAAATCTCCAACAAAAGGTGATACAAATCTCACAATTAAATCTATTATTGATGTAACAGATATAAACATTGCAATTTGTGGCATTGTTAAATTAATATCTGCCAAAATAAAAGCAGTTAAAAGAGAAAAATTTAATTCGGCAAAAACTGCTAAAGACATTCCCATCATAATATTCACGTATATTGGGTCTTTTAATAAAGTGAGATCAAAAAAATCTACTACATATTTGAGAAATGTCTTAAATCTGCTTTGTCGCTTAACACTCAGATTAGGATTGTAAACTGCATTTGCTTGATTATCTTCTATTAGTGTCTCTTGACCTTCGTTAATTGTAATAAATGACGTATTTTGGTGGATTTTTAAAGAGTTGCCCACGTGTAACGAATTTTTCCTCGGCCATTCTGCAGATGAATATCCATTAGATAAAAAATTTTCAACTGTAAAATTAACTTAATTAATTCACTTAATTTTATTTTTATTATTACTTTGCATGCAGTTTTTAATAAAATATATTAAACAACCAAAGAGATATCACACATCCTTGTCTCACGCCTTGCTCAATTTCAAAGTACTCACTAACTGTACCGTTCACTCTCATGTACGCTTTTCTTCCATCATACATTGCTTTTATTGCATTCAGTAGTTTTCCCTTTACATCATACTCTGTCAAAGTACAATACATTTTCTCATTAACATGCAAAAGCTTCTCGGCCATTTGCTGCAAACGAAACATTTGATCCACGCGCCCTTGTCCAGGCATGAATCCGCACTGTACATCCTATATCTTCCTTTCAGTATTAATGCGAACTCTGTCAATTATAATTCTTACATAATATGTACGATATTACTACATACGCATTACTACCAATTGGCTTTAGCCTATTATAGAATTAATTTGTTAATCTTTTTATAAATAGGCTGTCAAACTCTAAAATAATCCTAGATAAATTTAATAATACCTCTGTTTGATACGAGAAACGGTTTCTTATACTTACTATTATAGATAATATATAAATTAAAATTAATAATTCTAAATATGCTGTATTCGAATGCCATACTTAAAAGGTTAACAAAATGCCCTTTGTTCTCATATATTAGGAAAAATTCAAATTATAAGAAATTATCTTTTAAATACATTTGGTGCTAAGTTTGACAAATTTAATATACATTAAACAGTCATGAACTAATTCAAGGATCGATTTAATTTAATGGTTTTAATGGTATGTGCAATCAAATTAAAATCAAATATACATAACTAAATTGCCGTACGTCTAATATATAGTCACTCATGCATATTGTCTTGGTATTAATAAATTATGATTCAATATTAAAATTAAGATGATTAAAAAGAAACTATTAGTTGAAGAAATCTAATCTATAATTACTTCTGGAAGCAGACAGACCCCGTATTTGAAAATAAAACTTTAAATCTTGAATCACTCCATCCTTTGCCCCAGATTTTTCGACCTGCTATGTAAATAGTGTAAATAAACTGCTTGATAATAGAAATTTTAAATTCCCTCTCTTTCTTTAGAAATTGTATTCACGTCTACTGAAAAATAACTTAGAATAGAATATGTATCTGCTTGATGGGTTCACTATTTGAGTGTTATACATTTTCTAAGAGTAGCATCTCGCCTTAACCGCAGTTAAGAAAATGACAAATACACAAGTGATATTGTTCAATTTAAGCTAACCTAAAAACCAACAACATCACTGCAAGGCGTATATATAGGGCGAATTCTAATCTCCCTACCAAACTGAAATGGTAACCAGATGGGATCAAAATAAAGTTTTAATCTAGTGCTAATAATACGAAAGTTACAACGGTTTAAACTTCTTATAAACTATTGCAGCTTTATATAATATTTTAATATCAAACTACGCTACTAATTTAAATTTTTAGAAAATATTTGAAATTCAGGTAAACTGTTAATAAAATATTTATTATTGTATTGAAATTGTATGATTATGTAAATTATTCTTCAAAATACACAGTTATTGACTTACGTTTATTGAAAACCGCTAATTTACTTAATCTAATCAAATACACCGAATGTCACTTAAACGTCATAAATTAAGTATTAATTTATTAATTTGTTAAGTCATAAATTCATCTGAACGAAGAATACGTAGACATGATTATGATGTATTGAGCTGCTGAAGGAAACGCCAACCATGCAAGACGTATGTATTTTGAACGATAAATCGACAAACACCTTTCAAAGATGCTTTTCTCGGGGTAATTCGACGCGCAAGAGAAACTGGGAATTTACAATCCAAACAAGGTCATGGTGGTGATAGGTCATATCAAATCGAGGTAAATGTAGAAGAAGTAATTTTGGATATGGTAGATAATGATCTAACTACAAGTACGCGACAAATTGCCTAACAAATTGAAGTTTCCCAATCCTTTGTTTGGAATACATTGCACAAAAATGATTTGTACCCCTACCATTTTCAAAGAGTGAAGGGATTGGTTCTAGGTGACTATCCGTATCACTACCACTGCTGAGAATTTACACCAACAGGTTCCACGGTTACTAGAAAACCGGATTCGTCGTCCGCAATTGTGCATTGAAATGCAAGGTCAGCATTTCGAACAACTGTACATTATTTACCCAAAGTATTCTAAACTGTTATGTACTTTACCTAAGGACGCCACTTAAAAAATTCCTTATACCACTAATACTCTAGTGAAAATTTAATCATTGTTTTCCTTAACGAATCTCTTCAATATCGTTCAGATTTAAGAAACCATTACGATTTAGGTAAAATTATGAAAGCAGATTTTAAGAAGCTAGTTTAATAAGTCAGGTACAAATGCAAAAGATGGCGCCACCAGAACAAAATCAATATTATTTTGTTAAAATGCATTCCTCCAGATGACATGATATCAATTTTTAAGGATATCTGCTGATTAGTTTGTTTTTGACAGCCGTTTAGAGTAAAAAACTTGTATTAGCTTCACTAAAATGGAAATGGTTGATTTTCGTGTTCTCATTAAACATTATTTTCTGGCTGGAAAAACAAAAATAGAAACGAAACAAAAGCTTAACAGATATTATACGAGCTCTACTTCATCAATGATTCACAAGCGGTTGAATTATGTTGTTGTAGTCGTAAAGACGTTCGCGATGTTGAGTAGTCTGGTAGGCCAAAAGTTTCTCTTACACTAGAAATAATAGCAAAAGTGCATGATATTGTGTTCGCAGATTATCGAGTGAAGGAGCGCAAGATTGTGGAGACTTTAAAGTTGTTTATTGGTAATTTGTTTCAAGTTGGATATGAAAGCACTTTCTTCAAAATGGGTGCCGCATTTATTAACAATAGACCAAAAGTCGTACAATGACTTTGGAATATTGTTGGAAACTGTTTAAGTGCAATGCATCTTAATTTTGTGTCAATTTATTATTGTCGATGAGACTTGGATCCACCATTATACTCCGGAAACCAAAAATCAATCGAAAATACAGGTAGAAGCTGGTTCAAATGCACCAATGAAGGAAAAAGTTGTGCTATCGGCTGGCAAAGTCGTGACAACTGCGTTTTTGGGGATGCTATCAGAATAATTTTCATTGGCTACCTTCAAAAAGTTAGACCAGTGACATCTAAATATTATTCAGCGTTGTTGGACCAGTTAAATGAAATACTCAAAGAAAGTAGGATATATCTGGCAAAGAAAAATGTTTTGTTCCGCCAGGATAATGTACCAACACATTCTTCGGCTATTACGATGGCAAAAATACATGAATTTCATTTCAAAATGCTTCCACATACCCCATAATCACCTGACTTGGCTCCTTCTGTCTAATTCGTATTCCCCAACATGAAAACGTGGCTTGCTGGTCAGAAATGTTCGTCCAGAAATGATCGCCGAAGTAGACATGCATTTTGCAGACTTTGATAAATCTTATTTTACTGAAGGCATTAAACGTCTTCAACATTATTGGAATAAGTGTATTGTCTTGGACGGGCCTAGGTCGGAAAATAAAATGTTTTTACATCGAAAACAACTACATGTTTCATTTTTACCTGAATTCTTGAATTACCCTCGTATAAACAAAAAAATTGTTTTAATGCACTTGTAAAAAAGTCTGTATCAAATGATCTTCAATCGAACAAAAAGATGCAATTGTTTTTTTAAGATAAATGACACAAATTGTAAATACCGCATAAATATTTCAATGCTAGGATATCAACTTAAAAATATGTATACAGGGTATTCATGTTTAGTCAGATTGTGATTAATTCAAATTATTCAAACAAAAGCTTGAGGTTTTACTTTAAAATAAATACAAATAAAGTTCATAACTTCGTTACAGTATGTTAAAATTCACCAAGGACTAAACACGGAAACGTGTCGCAAAAGTCCGAGATTAAAAATTTACAAGCCAAAAAGTTTTAAAAATTGCAAAAGTTCGAAAAATGTTTAAAACCCTCTGAGCTGCTATTCATTGATGGGTTAATATAATTTTTTTAATTCATCCAACTATTTTGGATACAGTATTTTCACAGTACTTAGTCCATGATATCTCAGAATATCAAAGAAATCAAAGCTTAAGCCACCATTGAAAATAGAATTAAACGTAAATGTAGAACTGGTAACTTACCAGGCAATGAGTTGGTGGACGTCTTTCTTGTTACTGGTAACATATGAATATCATACAATGACTGAGAATGTAAGTCATATTCGATTGATGATTTTTCGTTTCTGTTGGAATTCTTCTGTTCTTCTGAAATATTATAGAATTAAATAATTTAAATATTTTACTTTAACTAATTTTAAATAATGCATCATTCAAATAATAATCATCTAAATTGGTTAATTGATCACTTTCATTTTATATGATTGGAAATCTATAATTCTGTCTTGAAAGTTACAAATTAAATTCTACAGGCTGTATCAAAACTCCCACCTTAGGCCTATCACCTATATAAAAAACAGAGAAAGCCAGTTTTGAAGGAAAAGGGTAGACATTTATTTATTCATAACGTGTTTGAAAATTACAGTGTTTAAAATTTACTCCTCAAATTTAACAAGGAATTAATCTTAGTTTAGTAAATTTGACTTAAAAATTTGTTAATATCACTTATTTTGTGCTAACAAATCAAATTACATTAACTGCATATTAACAGTTAATTGCTAGAAAAATGGCAACTTTAATTGTATCTACTATTATTCATAATTAATTTAAGTTATTATTATGTAAACAAAAG
Organism: Phrixothrix hirtus; assembly: GCA_024586415.1. Classification (NCBI taxonomy): domain Eukaryota; kingdom Metazoa; phylum Arthropoda; class Insecta; order Coleoptera; family Phengodidae; genus Phrixothrix; species Phrixothrix hirtus. The sequence continues at coordinate 15,773 of JAHWXV010655503.1, forward strand.
ATACATTTATGCTTAGCTAAATCTGAAGCATGCTTTCTTATTTGCTACTAACACCCGAGTTAAATATACGGGGTATCCACCTAATACGCGGAAGTCCAATATCTACGTTAATAAATGATATAACGCGATTTTCTTTTATACAGTGTTTCCTAATTTCTTAAAATGCACAAACTGAAAATAGTTTGACATATACAGGGTGTTTATAGTCCATGGGCAGAGAGTAACTTTCTTTTATTAAATGGCAAGCAATTTTTTTTATACTTTATTGAATTTTACATGAAAAATTAAGGGTATTAGTATGAAAATATTGACAATTTTGTAGATATTTCGAGAAAAACAATTTTGTTCCCTATTTCCGTCACTGCTAATCTGGGAAATATTTACGTTAGGTGAATATTTAAAAAAACGATCTTTTGGGTAATTGAAGACCAATAACGGTTCTTTTGATCTGTGTATCAAAAAATGTAATAAGACATACAAGGGATGAAAAAATTCTTACCAAACCTGGGAAACGAAAATTAAAAAAATTACCACTAATTCAAATAGAACACCCTGTATATTATTAGCTCATATGATGCACTACTAAGGCCTCTACAAGTTTTACCTATAGCTAAGAACTCTTGAAGAAAGTTCATGGTTTCTCTAAACGTGTGGCAGGTAGCGCCGTCTTGCTGAAACCAGCAGTACCGTTCTTGAAGTTCCAGTAGGGACGCAAATTGGCACACAATATTCATATATATTTCATCATTTACAGTCTGTTCGAAGAATATGGGTCCGTCTATACGCTGGTGAGATATCGCACACCATACACCAATTTTTGCAGGATGTAAAGATTTTTTCATGTAAAGCGAAAGGATTTTCAGCAGCCCAAATTCGAGTGTTTTGACTGTTTACATAACCGTCGAGATGGATCCAAGCTTCATCACTAAAGAACACTGTGTTTAAAATTTCGATTCCTTTATCAGTTACAAAAGACCTAAACCAACGGCAGTAATGCAATTGCTTGTTTAAATCCGTAGGCTGAAGCTCTTGGACTAATCGTACGAGGTACGGATACAATATAAATTTTTTAGTAGCTTTCTGAATACTCGAATATGACAAACCAATTTGCGAGGAAAGTTTTCGTAAACTAATTCGTGGAGAATGGAGCAATCTTGTTCTCACATCCTCTAAAACCTCATCTGTCAAGCGATATGGTCGACCAGTACGTTGCCTGTCGCAAATAGTACATCTTATTCTCCTAAGTTAGCCCTTGATAATATTACCAAAACCGGAAAGGAAAATTTTAGAGGGACAAAATTTAAGAGATGATGCTGTTACGAGGGTTGCCTTTTAAGTAGTTACAAAAAGTAGGAAAGAAAACAATTTTTTTGGAACAAACTGTTTTATTGTTTTTCAAAATATTCACTTTTAAGTTTTGTATACTTTTGCATGCGTTCAAACCACTCCTCGAAGCATTTTTTCCACTCTGAAGTTGGTATCTCAAAAATGTGGTTTTCAAATGCTTCAACGGCTTCTTCAGGAGATGAAAATCGCTGTCCATGCATTTTTTGTTTGACATT
>JAHWXV010655515.1:0-17142 GCA_024586415.1 Phrixothrix hirtus
AACGTCAAGATTAATGACTAGGATGTTTGAACTACTGCGAACGCTTGCTTGACTAATATAATATTTATGCTTTCAAATAACATTAATTTTACTAGTAGTTCATTATACTCATAGTAGTTTAAATATTACAACTTAATTAAAATTAAATCAGGTATATAAGTATGTTTTTGTATTGGAATAGCGACTTATGAAAGTGTAAACTGGGTTGCCTATTTGGGACACCCAGGGTCGTCATTACTCAGTAATAGCCCTGTATAACAAATAAATTTTAATTTAAATTATTATGTAATAAAAAATAAAAGTTGCTCAAAAGCAGGAATTCGTAATAACTGCAACTCGTAAATTATTAGCCTTAAAAGATTTCAGACAAAAGTTATAAAGAATTTTATTCTACACAAAACTAATAACTATTTTTATCGTAACACTCACTGGTAAGAACATATTTAAAAGAAACTCATTTTTCGCGTATTTTGTCTAATAATTCTTTATTAGTACTCCAAAACACAAAATATTATAAATTTATAACTATTCGACTTTTGCAAAGTTTTCCGACAATACTACTGAACTATTTACTCTAGCGAGCTTTTCTGAATGCTTTGGCCAAACTTTTATAGTTATAGATACATGTATCACTTCCTGGAACGTAACCAGACATGTTATCCCTTAACTCTTTCATTTTATATTTGAATTTAATACATTTACACTAGAATTATTTCTGAAAAACAACTCGTTGTGTGTACTTTATATAGATTGTCCATTTAGTAGCTTCTTCCTTGATTGTAGCATTATGCTTACTCTAACGAAAAACATAATACGGGGAATAATATAGGTTTTAAGAGGTTATAATTTATAATTAGATCCACATTTACAGACTGTTTGAAAAATGTGTGGTGCATAAAAGCATATATTCTTTAAATGGCAACCTTCACATCGTTTTATTGGAAATTTGGCCCCAGTATATTCTCTATACAGCCTAATATTTTTCAAGCTATGAATTTTTATATTATTTTTGGGTTATTACCAATCCTCCATTTAAATTCTAACATCTACTTTATCTAAGACAAGTATTTCCTGGTCATCTTGTTTCCTTACGGGGTGACATTGATGGTCTCCCAGATCGCCTGATTTAGCACCATGCGATTACTTTCTGTGAGGTTATCTTAAAGAAAAGGTGCACATACATCGTGCTCAAATTATCGATGAGTTGAAAACTGCAATCACCGAAGAAATCAACGGAATTTCATGAAATATGTCTCGCAGAGTCATGCATAACTTCTGAAATAAGCTCCGTCCAATGTATAGAAAATAGAGGCGGGCATTTAGAAGATATCCTTTTCAAAAGCAATTAAAATAAACTACATTATTTCAAATAATAAAATAATTTTTACTGTATATGGGTTTGAAATTGGAAAGGTTTATCTGCCCCACCCTGTATCATTGATGTTAAATAGATTTACCAAATTAAGTGAGAAGTTGTGGCTAAATGTAGTTATAGTAGTTATATCAAAAAAAAATGAAGAACTGTACTCATCTGTAGGAAAAATGAATATATTAAAAGTTTTATTATCAGTTACTTGCAACAAGAGCTGCAAGATTGAACAAATGGGCGTCTAAATTGCTTTTCCAAATGGAAAAATTAAATCGAAAGTTTATAGTTACCCGCCCGATCAAACCAAACAAAGTATGCATTATAAATAAATCTCTATTGATTAAGAGAAAGTTACCGCGATTGGTATGAATGAATTCATGATTTTATTTTGAGCAGAAAATTCAAAACATTAATTTTAGACTAATAGGAAATATTAATCAAAATCAATTATACATCATTTCGTATGTGAATGATGTATTTTTTGTGCTTATGAAAAAGGGATGCAGAAATTTAAAGAAAAATTAAGTCCAACATTCTATACGAGTTAATGAAATTTACAGAATTGGAAAAGGCAGAAATATCGAAAAATTTTCATTGGTTGGGATTTGAACCCACGATTTTTGGATAGATACTCCAACGTGCTACCCATTACATTACCAAAGACCATATACAAGCCTGTTGAAAATTTCTCTATAAATGTGCTACTTTTGAAGTAACGATGTTTATACTAACTTGCCAAAATTCGGAGAGCCGACAATACTGTCGGATTCACACCTGATCGATATATTACAAATATATATGTGCGAAGCTAGTTGTTTCAAAATTAAACTTTTGTGTTTAATGGATTATGACATTAATATTTGAAGAGGTTGTGTATAAGTCAAATTTAGAAATATACAGCTCAAAACTACTAAGATCCAGTACTAAGGATAAATATGAGTTTAGGTCAAGCAAAATAATATTTAGGAATAGAAATTGAATACCATCCGTATGGAAAACAATTTTGAATCAACAAAATTATATTGAAAGTCTCGCAGAAAAATGTGATAGTAGCCAGCAGATATTGTAGAAGTACGTACCAAGTACAGAAATCTAATAGGCGCTTTATTATACATACCGAGTGGAACTCGATCGCATATACCATTTTCAGTGAATTTTTTAAGGCCAAAATAACTATTGTAATTTCAAATATTTCTATTGCACTCGATCTGTTAAACTTATCTATAATTCAAAATATAATAAAGTAATAAATGCCTTTGTTGATGCAGATTGGGCTGCCGATATAATTGAGAGAAAGCTAGCTATAGAAATAATTGTGCGCGTCTTTAAAAATCCTCTATTAAGGAGGACAATTGCACAAAGGATCATCTCTAGAGCTTAAACTGATACCGAAAACTGTGGTCTTGCAGAATGTGTTGATCAAATTATACTGATCAAAGGTATTTTAATAGTACTTGGTGTGATAGTAAATTGTCAATGAACGACAAATTTTCAAACAATTTCAAGCATTTTGTTTTCTCACGATTATGGAAAAAATAAATTAATTGATGTTCAAAATATATCCACTGACGACCAAATTGATGATATACTTACCAAATCATCAGGCAAAATAAAGTTTCAAAAATTAAGAACTTTATTAGGCCTAGAAACTGCTCTGCTAAAATACAAGTCAATAGTTATTAAAGATTCCAAAGATCAGATATATGAAATTGTAATGTTTTCTCTATGTTTAAATGAGGGACCTTTTTGTTAAATAGATAAAAAATCGAGAAGGTGTGTTAGAATTGTGATTTTGTATCACCACCTATATACAACGGTTGAATGACATGGTATACAAGTAAACTATCATCAATCTGATCATGGTCGAAGATAGGCAATAGTGAAGTTCGTTGGTGTTCATTAATGAAAAATGTAATTAATTATTAATTTAAATATACAAATGTTTAACAAGTGTTTTTTAAGTATGTACTTTTACGAGGGCGATGCTGTAATTTTAGGGATACTCGAAAACTTTAATTTTTCGAAGTAATCGCCTTACCTTCTATATAATTTTGTTCATGCGGATAATTCACTTATGAAAAATGTCAGTTCACTTTTCCTTTAGTATCTGGATAATCTCATCCTCATAAGTGGCAATTGCTTCCTTATCTGAGGAAAACCGGCAACTATTTCTTAATATGCGGAAATACGAAAAAATTGCAGGGGGGCAGACCTGGAGAATAGAGAGGACGTGGCAAAATTTTAGCTTTTGAGGCGAAAAACTCAATTGCTATAGCCGCTGTGTGCGATGACGAATTTTCGCGGTGCCATAACAAACCACGCAATTCAGTGTTTGGTCGCTTGACAAGACTGAAGTAATCGTGTAATATTGTTTGTGTTTACTATAACTAATAATGAGACGATGTTTAGTATTGTTTCGTTTTGATACCGCAGTAGGATTGTTTTATATTTGTTAGTTTAATTCTGATATTTTTTAATATAACATTATATATTTTGAAGAGGCAAAAGGATCTAGCGTTTAATTTGCTATTGCATGTTGATATTCAACAACAGAAACTAACAACTTAATAATACATTGTAATGAGATATTTGTTTTATGTAAATTAGACAAAATACCTGGTACTGACAGACAGTATAATAGGATACAATCTTGCTTTTATCACACACCTCTACTGGCCAAAAATACCTTGTAGTTATCTTTAAGGTTAAATCCTTTATTTGTTAGTTCATAAAAATTAATGAATTAATAGTAGAAAGCAACATACCTATGCTAATTCGTGTTATGAGCACATGCAAAACATGTAACATGTACACTCACACTATAATACAAGTTATATAAAAAGTACTTATGTTAGAAGTAAACTTTTATGCAACGTCTATCAAAAAGTAAAATGTTAACTGCAGATTACTAAGTAGTATATTAATAATCAACTAAACTATATCTATAAAATATAAAATCATTCTGTTTAAACCTTAGTCTGCTAGAACAAAAGAAATTAAAGGAAAAATATTGCTTACAATAAAAGTAATGCGATAACAGAAAACCGTCAGGAAGGATCGTGCTACTTTTTGAGCACTATGTGAAAATACAAATCCTTTAAAATGGTTTAAGTATCCATATGAGGCAGAACAATTAAATAACGCGTCTGCCTTCATTACAAAAGACATTCACTTCAAAAGAGTTCCCTTGCGCATCTATAAATCGTTCCATATGCTGCCTAAAAACAGTATTGTAATTTATTAGCCGCCAGTGGGAAATAAAAAGTATTCACAAGGTGTAAGATCAGGTGAGTATGAAGAGTGATAATGTTCTTGATTCACAGGTTAAGCCTTATGCACAGGAGCGTTATTTTAATGCGGCATCATCCATTTGCCGACAACTCAGGTTTCTTCTTCCGGGCTCGTTCCCTGATTTTTCTAAAAATCTTATATAATAGTTCTAATCAACTGTTCTACCATCAGTTAACAATTCAACTAACAGAATACCCCTAACATCGAAAAAAACAGTAAGCAATGCTTTACACTTCGTTTTAATCATTGGGGAATTTTTTACTCTAGGATAGTCTGATGTCTTCCAGCGCATAGAAGTCGTTTAATTTCTGAAATTTAGTGGAAGATTCACGTTTCATTATGCACAATAACAGAATTAACATAACCTTGATTTCGCTTAACGTATCCTAAATGCCAACATAGTTTGACACCCGTGATTCCTTCTGATCCACTGCAAGACTCTTAGGAGTAATTTTAGCACTATAATTTGACATGTTTAGATTATTATGTAAAATTTGCCTGACAACTTTCCTCTTGATATTTGATATCTCATTAATCATTTTTATGCTTAAATGTCTATCTCTTTTAAAAATTTCTTGAACACCGATATCGGACGTCCTGGATTTTCATTGTCCTTAACTTCTTTTGTGCTAGCACGTGTTTGGGATATATAATAAACATTTTTGAGTATACAATAGGATTTAATAGCACTTTTGCTATTTTACTAAAAACTACATATTAAATCTTTGTTCAATTTTTGAGTGTAGCATAAGTTTTAGCAAAACGATGCACCGATACAATGATACCTCAATAATTCAGGCACTAATTTGAATAGGAGTTCTAGAGTTTAGCTGCTGGTGGACGAAGCTTCATCCATAACGACTGTATAGTTGTCGTTGCTAGGAAATGACTTAATTTCAGGAAACTCAATTATTCTCGTTAAGTACTTGTTATATCCCATTTATTGTGTTCAAAAAAACTTGCCTTCGCTAAGACTTGTATAGTGTTTAGACATTACTAGAAATCGCTCGAGTTTTCACAAATGCTAAAAGCTTACGAGCACACTTGGTAATCTGCTCAAAGCTAAATATTGATTTCACTTACGAGAAATTGGATCGACAGTAAGCATCACGCCCGAACTCAATTGTTTTTTACTACTTCATCACGCTAGCTAACCACTTATCATATTTCCTCGTATAATGTAAACCTCGCATGACAATAAAAATCCTGAATACGTTGTTTCTTGACACTTAATTTCAAAAAAGGTCATTTTTATAATACAATAGTGTATACTGCATTTAAATAAAACGACATTCACAGAACAGCAAAACGCGTTTATGTTAGAAAGTTGAATCAGCAACAAAAGAAGGTAAATTTAGATTGAATCTGTTCTAATCAAAACCAGTTCACTGAAATTCAAAATGAGTTTGGTAATCTACGGACATGGAAGTTTCAAAATTGGTATATTAAGAATTGTAAATAACTGAGAGCGTAAATACACGTGGCAGTGTTAAGCCAGAACCTAAAGAAATTATTGAATACGGTAGAATGGTATTCCTAACAACAAACAATAATATCGGTTCTACATTTAGGGCAATAGCTGAATAAAAATTTGTAAAATTTTAGATAATTTGGAAAACCAATTTACAGTATCGCCCTGAGCTTGTAGGTTTAACCCCGCTAAAATTAAAATTTTGTACGTGATTTGTCGATTATTTAGAAATTTACGAAAATGCATCTAAAATAGTACATTATGCAACAATAATGGAATTAAATTCATTTTCACACGAGTATAAATGAAGGTTCTGGCACGAAACTTAGCGGAGTGTCAGAATTATATAAGTGAAAAAATGAACAATTAAAATGGGTTACGTACGGTACTATTTCGACGACTAATAATAAAATTCTAACATTGCAATGAAATCAGAATAGAACCAAGGGTTTAATGTGAATTTATAACTGTATGTAAAATTTTGCCACCGCATCCCTCCATAAAACCATGTTCTTCATTACCTCACACATGCCGTCTCAAAGGATCACATCATTTACGCACGGTTAATTATATTACCGATTCACGTTTAATTAAAGTACATTAATTAATTAATAAAGAGTAATTTCTCAATCTGCCAAAGGGTAACCCATAACCTTAAGTAAAATTACACAGGGAACCTTGAATGCTCCAGTGAAACCATTTTGTATACCTCTTCCATTTCACTATTATAGCGGCAATTAATAAACTTTAAATAGTTAAAATCAAACAGTTGGTAACACAAAAGCAATTATTTTTCTATTAAATATAATTGTAAATTTTAAATGATAAGGATGTGGGGAAATAATATGCTCTAAATTCTACGCTAGACCACGTTTATAAAAAAACAGATCACGCACAATTGCAAGATGAAGAAATTTGTAGTAGTCATCTGAAGAAAACTATAATGACATCAATTCATGATTGTTCATTACCCCATAAATTGACTCGGATTGAAATAATCTGTGCAGGGAAGTCGGGCGGGTAGATGTTAGTTTAAATCTAACAGGAATTAGCAAAGGATTGTGTTATCAAAACAATCAAATAACGCAAATGCCAACACATCGCATAGTAAACCGCATAGTATCAACCTTATGACAGCTGGTTGATATAAACACGACTATAACGTTTAGGAAAACGTTAATGCAGTTAACAGAAGAGTCAGTGGGACAGGCGATGGACTTTGCCAGTTCGTTAGATATTAACAAAATACAAGAAGACATGGAACACGCATTTGACGAAAGCTTGTAACATCATGCTACCATATTAGCAATAATGAGGAGCAAATTTCGTTGGTATCGAAGGAGACAAGGGATACCTCCGATCAAGGCACAATCAATGGATGGTCAACCAGAAGGGCTGGAAATGCAACCACTCTTTTCCAACCTCCGATAAAGACGCTAATAGATGGCGGTATCATGTTCGAATTAATTTAGAAATTAAATAGAACAGGCGATTAATATAAATAATGTAAGCAAAAAGCAGAAAACTAGTTCAGTGCAATAGAATATATGATGAAAATGCGTATTAGGTCTAGAACACAATATATACATAAAAACAGAATAACTAAATAATCTATAACCTAGGAGAAGAAATAACATACGAATAAAGTGACTTAAATTAAGAGGAATCGAAGAAGATAAGATGGAGGAAAAAATAGATAAGCGATAACAGAAATAAATAAGGGATTTCAAATTATTACAAAACCGTAAATAGAAGAAATTTTAGAACAAATAACATTAAGTAAATAATTGTAACATTAAAACTATATAAAATGCTGTAATAATAATCAATAAATCATTCTATCTTCAGGATTATTGTTATTGTTATTTTGAATTAACCCAGATAATTAATTTCGACGTAAGCGTGGTTGAAGCTGACCATTCACTTAGGGTTCAAACAAAACCGGAGCAGTCAATTATCTTTGTTATTGCAAACGCGATTGTTTTCAAAATGTATATGCTTATATTGTTAAAATTAAAGGATTTATTGATGGTATAATATTTTATTTAGCACTTCAAGTTGAGCCGGAAATGGCCCTAAGTAATTTTTTGAAGTAGGACACCCTGTATAATTTCACAATTCCAGATCTAGGATAAAAAACTATAGTAACATATGTCAATATCTAGGGTTTTATTTAAATCTAACGTTCGTAAAAGAACACATAAAATGAAAATTATTATATAGCACAAATCAAGACAACTCTAACCACAGTGATATTTTAATTTAACAAATTTTGAACAACTTCTGTTATTCGATGTCAAAATTCTTCTAGACTGCCTGGTTTGTTTTTGCAAACTATATATTCAGGTATCCCCCAAAAAGTAGTCTAGCGAGGTCAAGTCGAAAGAATGAGCGGGCTATTCGATAGGACTTCTCTTTCTGATCCATTTTATAGGAAACATTTCGTTCAGGTAATTCCGGACATTTAAGGCAACTTTTGGAGGTGTTCCAATTTGTTGGAGCCAAATATTTTCAGGCGGGGTTAACGCATCAATTGTGTTTGGAATCAAAGTCGCAATAGTTGGACAATTTCATTTATTAATAAATTCAGATAACGCTCATGATTTAAATTTCCATCTATGAAAAATGGACAGATTATCTGATTGTCCACAATCCCGACCCATACCAAGTGATGCTGTGTATGAACGTGTCGTGTTCAATATAGATTTCCCTAAACTAAATTTAGCAGTCACAAAACGTGACTTCATCCGAAAATACAATACTGGTAATGAAGTTACGATTGGCGATAATCACACTAGGAAATAATTACATATCAAGCACATTATAGCTGACTCCAACAACGTTATCAAATCGACTTGGATGATGACAAATGAAGAATTAAATAAAGCAAGCCCTATTCCTGATAATGTAACATTAACAATTAAATATATCATAAGTGACCCTGCTATTATCTCAAAACACTTTAATACATATTTTACAAACTTACAAAAATTATAACAATTAATAATGCCTTCTCCCATAAATTAAATTTTTTTGAAATTAATGCTTTAAACTCATTTTGTCAATATTCCTGCACTGCCGAAGAAATTATCCGCGTAATTCATGGTTTAAAAAATAGAAATGCAGTTTACATGAACGACATTCCAATAAACTAATTAAATTATGCTTCGTAAGTTTATCAAGTGTTCTGACTCAATTAATAGATGATTACTTTTTGTTAGGATGTGGTCCTTCAGAATTTAAGATTTCAAAAGGGATTCCATTACACAAAAAGTGTAATAAGCGTTAGATAAGAAATTTCAGGCCAATATCTATTTTGCCAGCCTTTTCTAAAATACTTGAAACTCTTATTAGAAACAGATTATAAGTTACTTAGAAATGGCTTTCTATGTAGTAGATCTACTTCTACAGCTCTATATTGTATATTAAGCAAAACAAAACAAATTAACGCTTACTTTAAATTTTTACCTGTCCAAATCTTTTGATTTAGTGAATCATAGAGTACTGATTGAAAAACTGGAATACTATGGCGTTAGGGCAACCCCGTTAACTCTAATAAAAGTATACTAATCAAACGGACAGCAACTTGTCGAAGTTAAATGTATGCACAAAAATGGAATTCTGGAGACATATAGTTCATTTCTACAAAATAATTACTGCGGGGTTTCACAGGGATCCATAATTGGACCGCTCTTGTTTTTAATTTATGTTAATGATTTTCGATCATATATTAACGCCAACGTAATAATGTACACCGATGACACCAATATAAATGTAAATAGTAATGACATGTTCGATTTGGTTAATATTATAAATGACATACTTTTCAGCATAAACCTTGTTTAACGCAAACCAACTAGTAGTCAACTTGCACAAAACATGCACGATTCCATTTTTAACCCAAAAAAATGTTGCTTCTCTTTCACTGAGTTTTGATGAAAGTATTTTCAACTAAATTTTTGGATTACCAGTTAAATTGGAAAGAACAAACAGATGCGATCATCAATGTATTGCATAAAGTCATATTCTGTTTAAAACGATTCAAACATATCTTCGATATGTTAACATTACGAACTGTGTATCATGCTTGTTTTGAGTCTATAACCAGATATGGCATAGTTTTTTGGAGTAACTCAATATACTGACCAAACATTTTTAAATTACAAAAAAGGGCGTTGAGAATAATTTACAGCATGAACCATAGAATTAGTTGTAGATCTACATTTCAATCTCACAAAATTTTAAGATATTGTCCTATTCATTTATGGGAATTATATATTAGTTTTTATTAATAAAAATGTTTCAAGAAAATTTTGACATTCAGAATAATAATACACGAAATAAATTTTTGCGCACAGATACCGTTAAAACCAAACAATTTTTTAAATCCCTTATGTTTAACTCTTCAAAACATTCCACATAATATATTTCCTACTGCCATATAGAACCTAAACAACATAGAACAATTTAAAAAAGCTTTAAAGGAATATTATTAATATGCACTACCGCTCATGGGAGTTTGGACACTTTGGGTAACTTAAAAAGATCGTTCAAAACTTCACCTGCACATGCAATAAGAACACCTGTTACAGAGGAAAGAATATCTAATCAAATTATAATTTAAATTTACAATAATTAATGATAAGTCCAAAACAAAATAATATATATTACACCTTTGTTTCATCAAAGAATCCGCCTTTTGCAGCTAACACTGCCCGAAAGATTCGCGGCATTCTATTAATCAATTTATGGATTGTTTCAGCTGGAATACTGTTCCATTGCTGTCTTGATATATCCCACAGCTGATTTTTTGAAAAGGAAACCTTCCTCCTTACTCTTCTGTTGAGTTTATCCTATAGTAGTTCTAGGGGATTAAGGTCGGCGCTTTGTGGGGGCCAAACCATTACTTTTAAAATATCTGCACTTCCTGCTGTTGGAGGTAATGTTTGCATAAAAGCAACGTGCGCTTATGGTCATTATCATGCATAAATGTGAAAGTGCCACCCATACCTGATGGAATGACATACTGCTCCAAAATGTTTAAGTAGCCCTCTTTTCTCAGTGTACCGTCAATTTTAAATAAGTCTCCCGTACCTGTATGAGAGAAACAGTCCCAAACCATAACAGACGTGCTACCTTGCTTTACAATGGAAACAATACATTCGCGAAGTATCTTTTCGTGTTTCCCTCTTTTGACGAAAATTCTCCTCCTTTGGCTACACACTTCAAACTTAAATTTGTCAGACCACAGTACTTTCTTCCAGTCTTCTTGGGTCCAATTTCAATGCCGACGTGCCCACTGTAATCGCTTCAAGCGATTACCGTATCCTAAGAGTGGTTTCCGTGTAGCAACTTGACCGTGCAAATTAGCTTCCTGTAGGCGGCACTTAGCTGTGGTCACGAAAATTTGTTCTCGCCGACTGCGATTGAATTTCGCAGTTATTTCCGGGGCTGTTAATCGTCAATTACGTTTGCTTATCATCTGGATTCCCAAATCTTCTCTTGTTGAGGTGCGTTTCGAGGGTCCCGGCCGTTCACGATTTTCTAAACTACCCGTTTGGTCAAACCCTTTAATCGTATTATATACCGTTAATTTTGTAACACCCACTTTTGCACTTATTTGACGAATATAATAACCTTCATCATTAAGTGTTTTTGTTTTAGACATCTTATATAGATGTTGCTTTACTCCTTGGAATTTTTTAACGAAAAAAGAATCACAGCTAACACTTCGAAAGAATTATTTGTGTAACAACAGTTTCACGTATACAGACAAACTGAGATAGTAACAATAGCAAGAATGGTTGTTAAGAACGTCATAAAAGACCGTCTTCCCCATTAGGTAGATTCTAGGAACGATTAGGACCCTTGCGTCTTCAAGGTACATTTCCGGTATGATTAGAGGGGATTGATTACTTTTTGCAGAAGGGATTAAATACTGTTCAATAATTCAATAGTTTTATGCATTATTCATAATTCTAAATAATACTTAGAGATATATAAAACTGTATTGGGTGATAGATAATGCAATTTCCCTAATTTAAAAATGTTATTACTAGTTTTTAACCATTTTACAAAATTTACGTAAGTGTCCAAACTCCCGTGAGCAGTAGTCTAGATACAATTTTTACTCACTACGGAGCTTTAGAACGTGTAATATATAATTTAGATACAAGTGTTGGATATAAGTATTTATTATTTAGATATAAATTTGTTATCTTATTATCTTATTACACGTCACATTGTGAAGACAAATTATGTGCGCAATGCATATTTATTTATTAAATGTTTTATATATCATATTTTTATATTGTAATTCTAGTTATTGATTTTATTTTAAACCTATCTTGATGTACATTCTACGCCACTTGCAAATGAATAAATTATTATTATTATTATTATTATTATTATTGTTGTTGTTGTTGAAACAATTTCTCGGGCTACTTTTGTTATAATTGTTATATCTTATTTGAAACGTGTCCACTATAATCCACTAGGATTATAGAACTGTTCGCCAATTTACTTGTAAGGTTTTGAAACGCTAATCGAATCAATTATTCTAATTCTGATGGAATGTTCTAAATACCCGTTATTGATGCTCAAAATGTTTTTAAATTTAAAAACAATAATTAATTTTAATATATGTAATTAGCCAAGCGGTTAGGTATCGCTTGTTAGAAATTAATGTAAAAAGTTTGAAGCATTCCGAAAAGTTTATATTTAACAGGTATAATAAAGAACTCAATTAATTTTTTGTGCTTCTTTAATATCATAGAAAAAGTCTTATTATCTCAAAGTGACTAATAGGAAGATATCATCTGGTCGTTGAAAGCGATTTGGAACCGTTGCGTTTTTTAATGGACGTTTCACCGTCAACGAGTTAATGTGGTGAAAAATAACAAAGCGTAATTAATATCAATTATCATTTAAGCCAATTAATTTTCTACCCGGAATCTTTCTAACCTATTGCTGCAAAGAAAGGTTTCGATGTAGCGATAAGAGAAGGCGGTTCGTTGTAAGCGAATTACAAAAAATGCTGAATGTATAATTCTTATTTACCTTATTCACAGCAATTAATATTATCAGTGAATTCGTTTATTGTTTTATTATGCAGAAGTTTCTTTTAAGGAAACGTGTACTAGTTTCGTGTTTAGTGCTACTTATAGCTTCACATTTTAATTTACACATTATATGAAAATTAACAAGTGCTTTGGTTCAGCAAAGCGATAACTTTTCTCAAGTTACCTGCTACTGTTTATTAAATACTATTACAGCTTTTTTACTATTTTATTCGGATTAATTTACTAACCTTTTCTTTTAATTGCAGCTAAAAATTTTAGTGCCGGATAGGTAATTCAATTGTTTGCCAAACCTAGGTATCAGAAAACTTTATTAAATACACTTTCAGAATTGTTCTAAAAATTTTCAAATAATGTATTATAGGAGGTAAAAAAAATTGGTTATGTTCGGCTTGTATTAATTGTTTTGTTTGGCATCTATTTAACACTGTAAAATACGGACTATAGAAAATATTTATAAGTTAAGTATTATTTCGTTAAACTTCCTATCACTACTTCCTAGGACATTATTTTACTATGCAAAATTTAAGAAATTATTATGAACGGATATTTATATTTCATAATAATTCTAAATAAAGAATTATCAACTCTAAAATTAATTTAACAATACAAAACCTAGAGAAACAAAGTATAAATTCAAATATGTTTTAACAAATTATCGAAAGTTGTTTTACACGTAAAACAAAATATACCCAAGCTATCCTAGTTTAGTAACAAATACATTAAGTCTCATCACTATTTTATAATTGACCTCTTATTTAATATAAAATTATACACATATTTCGAAAAATATTTAAAAACAAATCTTAGGTGGATAGTCGCTTAAATATAAATTCACTGAACTTCATTTATAAAACAATGTAATTAAATTTATAACTAAATATCCTATTAAGAGGTAACCCTAAATAATTTAATATTTCAAAGGTTTAAAGCCCTGAAACAAACAGTTCATTTTGTCATTACAACTGCCAAGTCACATATCTTACAGATTCAGTATAATATTCTAACTGCATCCGAAAAGAAGAAAAATTATCTTGTGCGCCAATACTTTTAAAGTGGAGTAACATATAGCGGCAGATATACCTACCACGGTAATAGTGATATTTCTGTTGTCGAATCTTGGAGTGTGAGGAATCCAGAAGCACCCAAAAATTTAATTAAAGTCGTTATAATCTCATAAAATACATGTTAGTTTATTCAAAAGGAATTCGCGGCCCTCCGATTGCAAAAAAAGATGCGTTTTAATTATTCATTCAAACAAAATGCATTTTTGAAGACCTAAAGAAAAAGAAAGGTAATTTTAAATTAGAAACATGGCTCTTTTTAAAAAACTTGCAAAATTAGAATATGCAGTATTAACTCTGATGCGGAAAGACATTTTAAGCCTCGATATTTACGAACAATCCGCCGCGAAGGTCACCGACGCATTTCATCGACGTAATACGTGAGTGAAATTACGTGCAAAAAATTTTATTGAAGTGTATTTTAACGATAATTCATCGGTTGATACAACTTAGTTAATTGTCTGTGTGGTCAACAAATATTTTAAAAAAAGACAATTTATTTTATAGAATGTGAAAGAGGTTAGAATTATTTTAATAGAAGAATAACTAGCAAACGACGAAGATATGTTACTTGTGGAGCTCGTGAAGAGCGAAGATACCAATAATATTTTTAAGACGAGATAAATTGAAGTAGCCTTCAATAATTTGGTTAAGCAGCATCTATCACAAAATAAAGCAAACTTTAGAGAGCATTTTTGATTGTCGTCTACTTTATTAAGATGAAGTATTTAACTATATTCGAAATGGTATACAGAAGTTTTTCAAAATATTATATGGGGTAATAAAACGAATGTGTAAAACATACTGGGTGTTTCATTTACAAAATTGTGTTATCCATATTTTAAGTTTCTGAAGATTGACTCTTCATATTTAATGCCATTTTAGCATGTGTTATACATTTTAGAATAGAAAATTTAACCATCTTCAAGAAACTTTGGAAACGTGTAGGATGTTGCATTTAATATAATGAATTGAATATTAGTAGGTAGAAATAGTAGACTGTGAAAGTGTTAATTTCGTGTAAACTTAGAGGCCCCATACCAACAAATAAATTTTCATTTAAATTTTTCAATACTCTCAAATATAACAAAGTTATAAGTTGTACAATGTAAACTAAATCACTCCGTATGTACAATATCATTGATATTAGGTAAATTTTCATACTTTAAATACTATCGATAAATACATGGTTGTTTTGAAATAGCTGTTGAAACGAAAGTAGGTAACTCTACGTATTAGAACAGATACATTTTTAAGATTACTAAATCCCATAAAGCCCTTTTTTAAAAATTTTACAAATGAAAACATTTTAGGAACTACTAGCATTGGTCACTTAATTAATCTGTAAGGCATGCAAGAAAACTACGAAAGTATTTGCTGACGTAACAAATTAAAATAACATATCGAATTTTACTCTGTTTATTTCCTAATAAATGGGTGCTTAACCTGAAGGTCATTTAATTTTTATTTATTAGCGCGACACCTAACTTAAATATTGAATTTCAACAACAAATCTTTGCTTACCACTTCACCTTAGAATACATATGACCCATTCTATCTTTAGTTAACAGCTGATAGATTAAACCATACAGAATTTTCTTATTTAAATGAAAATTAAAAGTAAATTTCATTGTGATTTAATGTTATTTTGTATTGGGGTGAAAAACGAGTTAATATGCCGTATGAACATATTACATGGGCATATCTGTAATGCTTTTTGAATTTATAAACACGAAGAATTCTTTCAAAATAGTTGCAATAATTTAGAAGATATTAATTATTTTTTGCTATCGCCACTATTTGCATGTTGTAAAAGCGTACGTACACAAACAACACAAACTGTTCGATAGTTTAAGAAAGTGCTCAACCACTAAGAAAATCTAAAAGTTTTTATTACCGGTCAAGAGGAAGTGTAGTTTTATTTTTTAATAACGCTTTTAATTCAGAACTAATTAAAATCAAATTAATTCTATGAAATAGGACGCATTTTCTCTTGCAAGCGGTAGTTTTAATAATGAAGATTTTTCCATTTTTTGATAAATTTTACTTACACAAAACAGCCAAATTTAATTTACTAACAGAATCGAGTTTTTTTATCAATCTCAATTACCCTGAATATTTACCAATACACGGCAATGCCCGACTATATTGAACTGGAATGACCTCTAACATGAGTAAGACTGAAATAAACGCACGTGATTTCCTTACAAATTGCGATGAAACTTCTGACTATAAATATTGCAAATCAGACGTTCTTAAAAAGTTTTACAAGAATTTTCTAAATTCGGTTGTACCTAAATTAAAGTTGTTTAATTTTTTTTATTATTTTTTGTGAGTATATGGGACCTAAAGAATACATAATTAAAATTACTGAAACTATTTCAAAGCAACCCTGTATATAAGGTGTTTACTTGAAAAAATTTACTTTTTAATTCTATCCTACGCTTGCTAGGAGATATTTAAAAACATTTAAACATTACAAAAGATGCAAAGAGTTGATGAAAACGGGATTTTAAGCAGTCAGAAAGCATAAATTGTTAGAAATAAATGTCAATCCTTAGATGACACCCTGTATTCAGAATTATAGCCTAAATGTATATTCTAATTTAATTTTATGTTTGTATTGTGACGTTTCAGTTTTCGCTGAACGGCATAGAGAGATTTTAAGAACTTGCGTTCTACCCGGTGGTAGCTCTTAGTCGTGAGGGGTGGTTCATTGGGTAGCTAATAATCTAGCTTCGACGATTCTGACGTCTAGGACGACGTGGAACAGTTTTTCTTACGAGGGACGTCGTTTGCACCGAATGACGTCGCTCGAACTTCGGTCTCGAAACGAACTTTGTTTTAATGCTTGATTCGGTCAACGGC
>JAHWXV010655561.1:0-15096 GCA_024586415.1 Phrixothrix hirtus
CCACTTTATCCAGAACGTCACTTACTTTAATACTCAAAAGTTTATTCCAATCTCTCTACGCAAATAAAATAGGCATAAAGCAAGTTTCGATATTTTTGATTAGTAAGTATATCGCATTATTTTTACATTGAATATATTAAACTTATAAAATATCTATACAGAAAAATAAAAAAAGATTGGTTTAGAAACCGTTAACAAGATTGCTATTATGGAATATAGCTTTCAAATAAATTTTTTTTGTAGCTCAATTTTTAGAAACGGAAAATTGTTATAATACTTTGATTTACAATTCTGAATTAACCAACAGTAACAAAATCGTTATTTAAATTAACTTTACGTTTTATTTTTTAATTCACAAATCTCAACTCTAAAACGTATTGAACAATGTTTTGAGTTCTGCTGTTACATGTACTTACTTACGCATCAAGGGAGTACAACGATATACTCTTCCAGAAGCTGAGTTAATTATAAAGCGAGCGATGGTATATTTTAAACGAGAATAAAGGTGATTTTACTACAGTGGTAACCGTAAACGTCTGTATACGAGCAAGATTAGAATGTAGGCCCAGAAAAATAACTTAGATTGGGTATTATATCATCCTCTATACTGTTTCTATTATAGATTATATAATCTCGTAATACATAATTCACTTGTTATAATAACGACTAATTCCTAATTGTGTAGCAATACATCCTACGCTTACATATATGTTTTATTCGGCAAGAAAAATTACTTCTACTTGATTACGTGCACATGTGGCAGTTGTATCCTTTGTTGGCCAATTTGTCCGTAAAGCGGTCTCAAACCTTTTAAAGATTCTATCGGTGGGAGCGCGGAGAGTTAGATGATGTTGATGTAAATTTGTAAAAGTAACAGCATTTTGTGTAGCATTTTCCATAAATTAAAATCATGTTTACCCGTTTGTTGTTAAAATACATAATGAATTATTAAATAGAAAATTATTTGACTAATTAAAGTTGTACTGTATACAAGCATTTCTAAAACTGAAGTTCATGCAATTACTACCTCACATTAATTGTAATTCATAATAGTTTAGCAACAAAAGCCACCTATGAATTACCTATTTTGGACAATTTAAAGTCGTTAATGATCCTATATTTGCGACTACAAAATACGATAAATGGATATATGAATTCAACGAATAGTATTTATTAGAACAACACGTACATGTGAAAAGGTCAATATATAAATGATCTCCAGTGCTTATTTACTTTAACGACAATAGTGTTCTATTTAATGATTTAAATCGGTTGTTAAATTTTAGTTTTAAACCTTAAGAATAAAGACTATTTGCTTAATATTTCATAAAATGAATTAAAATTATTTTGAGAAGAAATTTCATTATCAGACTAATTATCCATCGCAAACTGTAATTGTATAGTAACGCCTAGTAATGACTTCCTTTCACTAATTTCCATCTAAGCTTTACCACTGGCGGGTTCAGTAAAATTGTACTTTCCGATATTTTTAATGAGACTGCATCCATAAGGGCGTGGTGGATCTTGATTAATTTAAGAGGATTTAATCTTGTAGCAAATTTGGGGTAATTTGCAAAATATATACACATAGAAATATACAGTTTAAATTGTATGTCATGTAAGAATTTACGGGCTAAAACGCCCACAGCAGATTTGAACCTTGTCGAGACCCTATAAGGAAAGTTGAGGTTTAGTTGCAAATAATGAGAATTTGATATAAAACAATACATTGCAAGTAACAAATGTGAGTACATTTACATTTATTGGTGACTTCTTTCACTGCAATTAGTTGTAAGAAACACAAAGCAGTTTAAGGTAGTGGATAACGAGGAAAAATTTGGGGGATTGGCAAAAAATTCTTGTTTTATGTCTGGTGGTTGGAGATTGACACAATAAACGTATGTTATTGGGAATGACACGAACGAGATTTGTTTTATATTGTAGTTAACACAATTGAGGTTTGATTATAATGCCATTGCTGGCTATTAAAGCGAGAAACGACAAAACGGGGTTGGTACTTACAACACGTGAACCAGAGTGAGAGCGGATGCAATTGGAATGCAACGAAAGTGGGGGTTCGCGAATAGCAAATTGAGAGATGTTCAATGAAAACTACATGAAATAAAATACTATGCTTTCGAAAGCGTTCATGAAAAATGTACAACATTAAATATGCAAATTAGAAATATGTAAATGTACAAATAGAATCAAAATATAAATTAAATGGGGACATCTGCTGCAAACAATAATTATGATCAATAGAAATTGCATTTGCATAAACCCATAAAGTGTTGATATATTTTGTGTCTCCTTCCACTGAAATCGTTCGAAAAACCTTGGCGAGATTCATAATTACATTGCATTGAATGGAGTTTTTAGTAGGTAATACCTATATGGAATTTACAATTCCCAGGATTTATTTCATGAACCTGCTTCAGTTAAAACCATTTACACTAGCTATAATAAAAGTAGATATTATAAACTACTGCAAGTAAAGTAATGTAAAATTCTGTTATTGTACCTTCTAGCCGTTTCATAAGCTGATTTATATGGTGTATAATACATAACATACATTATGCCTTAAAAATTAGGGCAAGGCTAGGAAATAATTATTACTATTTCAAAAACTATCCATTTCTGGGAAAAATGCATGTGGTACTTACTAGTTACGTATTATTACTTGTTTTTGAGAAAGCCTGTAATTTAAAAATAAGATATTTTAATTTAGTGACTTATTATTGTTGTAATTACAAATACTCGTATATTATTTTTTACGTTTCTACTTAACAATAAGTAACTGCGCATCTAGATTTTATTTTCATTTCATTTCTATTTTAGGACATCGGAACAATGTCGACACACTAATTTGATAATGCACATGTTTCTTTTAATTAAACGATATCTGAAGTTAGTAGTTCAACTTAAATGGTTATATATATGAGAACTATCTTATGATTTTAAAAAAAATTTAACAAATTTTATAAACAAATTGCATCATCTGTCAACACTAGAAAGTAATTAACAAAAAATAAAGTTCTCAATTCTTAAACAATTCCAGAATACCCTGAACTTTGTAAGAAGTCGATCTAAATTTAATATTATTAGTAGAACTGATGGAACATCAGAAGCTTAACGACTAGTCGAAGTAATTGGATAGCATTAATTAATTGGACGAATTCATGGTATTGCTATAATTCAACGTTATTTAAGTTATATAGAAACAAATATGATCAGTTTTCATGTACATAGTTTCGTAATGAGCTTACGATTTCACATAGTACTAAAAGAATTTGAACATTCAATTTTATATCGCACTAACAAGAAATATAAGGAAATATGCCGAGAAGAGAAATACATCTTAGATATTGGGATTATTCAATTCTATCATCTCGCAGATGTATCTTTACGTTTAGCATATTTGACAATATATATATACTGTTTAAAAACAGTCCATTACCACAAACTTTAAATTTCATTTGTCATTGTATTTTGTCTAGAATGATTAATTTAAATATATTTTCATGATAATTCAAAATAACAAGGCTAAAGCTATAAAACTAACATACTAATTATTGACTTACTATGACGTCATATTATGTGGAAAATACTGTAAATGTAAACATTTTAACACCATTAGTAAATATAGTTAATGGAGTAAGTGGAACATTTCAGTCATTAAGTCAAGACGTGGAGCTAAAATATTTCATAGCCCTTTAGATATGCCAAGTCTCATAATTGATTAGAAATAACGTAAGTAGTTTCCCTTTGATCAGGAAACTAATACTTAAAGCATATTTTGATCGATATATAATCTTAAGTATTTTATACAAACAAAATAGCTCGATTTAAGTTTTAAATCTTTCGTCCCTTTGCTAATAGAGAATAAATCTGACAACTATTATATTAATTGGCAACAACCAGGAAATAATGATGGAAGTGGTTTACATACTAACACTTTTTAAATATATTCTATTGAATGTAACAATTTGTAATATTAATACTAAATTGTAGCATTTACGTGAGCGGGAAAACGCATTTTTAAAAAAATTCGAAAAAATGTTTCCAAGTAAAATATTGAGTGCATACAGATTTAATTTAAAATTGAGAAAGCATTTTCATTACTAATAATATTGATTGACTTTTAAACATGAATTCAACATTGCTAGTAAGTAGTATTTTACAGAGTTTCGCTTTTATAGCCGACGAGTAACGGCGAAAGTTTCTCCATAAAATTTCAGAATATCGTAATATTTTGTACAGATGTTGGGTATATCAAAAAGGTCCAAACTTTTAATAAATTTTGAAAGTTATAAAAGTTACCAAATTCGTAAGTTATGCTGATATCGGTATAACTTAAGAACTTTATCTTCTAGAAGAGTTTAATAGGGCCTATTGATAACATCTCTTTATGGATTTTCAGATTTCCATATCACAAACGGGTTTATGTCAAGTAAACTTAAGATATTTTTTGAATTTATAACGTCTATTTTCCTAAATGGTGGAGTTTTTAAAAATTTTGAAGGACTGAGGAATAGGGCGTAGAAATGTCAATCTGTCAATGCAGCTTTAATTTAAGATTACTGCTATGATTTTAACATAGACTCACGTTCTTCATAAAATTGTAAGACATAATATATAGATTTCACAAACTACTTTAAAGAAATGTCCAACAGCTCACTTCAAAACAGTTCTGCCTTCACTAATGCATCAGATGCCAAACTCTAAAGCAATCAGGATTCCTAACCTAGGTTACCATAGAAAAGATTTTCATACAGAAGCTCAATGAAACTTTTATAACAACTTTTGGCAAAAAATTATGATGTAAGAATAAACACTCAAATGACGTGTTACTGGAGTTAGCCTGTAAAAGTTGGAAGAAAGCCAAACGTAGATGTTAAATTTAACGAATGATTGAGGTAAGTATAATAAAACCAGAAACAATTTCATGTAGCTTACAGGTGAAGAAGATACCGAAATCAGCGACATTCTAAAAAATTGTTTTCTAGATGTTTTACTGATTTTAGAACCCAAAAGAGAAGACTATAAAATATTTTTGTTGTATAACAAATATATCCAATTTTTGTAATGAAATATTTCATTTTTAGTTTCTGAAGATGATTCTGCAACAGAAAAGCAAACAGATCTAAATAGCTAGAATGAAGGAATGTTATTACAGTATATGGAAAACATTGTTGATTAGGATATATTCTAGGGAAAAACTAAAAGGAAAAATAGCAATGTATCACTAGCACAATTAGAAAAGTATAAAATTGGAAATATTTATGATTATTAAAACTTAATTAAGTTAAAAACCGCGGTAGCAACAAATTTGAAATTCATATTGTGTAGGTTCGTTACAGGTACGTGCTATGTGCAAAATATTGTGAAAACATGAAACACCAAGCTGGAAAATTTCGTAACATTTCTCTGAAATGTAGTGGAATAACATAAAACGCGATTATACGAATTGATATAATTCGACTTTGTTTTCGTTATAAAAGTGAAATATTGGATATAGGAAATAAGAAATTGATAAAGACGGCAAAATGTTTAAGGGTGAAATTGGTAAAGTGCGTCGTACGAACTTCTTGTATGAAACGATATATAAATAGGGATTGGCGCTTTTCCTGTGCCACATTGTAAATCAACCGAATTAACAATAATCGTTAATGGTAAGAATTAACTAAAATCCGTTGTATTGTAATAATTAACAAAATTCATTACCGGTTAAATAATTAAGACTACACGATAATGTCAAATTCATAAATGCAAACGCTATAGTAAAAATTTAAGTTTGAATTAAATAACTCAATTAAGAGTTAAGAATTAATCCAAACGAACCGATTAAACTAATCATGCTTAGTTAATTACTTGGTATTATGTAATTTTAGGCAATAAAGCTATATAAACCTGAAGAGTCATTAAAATACGATAACATGAGAGATAAAGACAAGTTAAAATATGTATTCGCCAAGGAAAGGAGAAATACTTCAAAATTAGTGTAAGTAACATACATTCCTATAGGAAAGCAACTCCATTTTGGGACTCTGACTTCGGCATACGCTTGAGTGCAGTTACCATTATTAAACTGTCATTGTTACCGTAAATCGTTCGAAGGAACGACAATGTTTGATCCTTTAAACGTAGCGATACTCCCAAGGCGGACTTTGAACCAGATTTATTAGTCTCGGGCACGACGCCGTGCCGAAATGGATTGCAGTTGGTTGACTAGCAGAACTGGTGCGACACTTGGCACCTGAACGTATATTTATCTCGAATTGCATCACCAGCAAAGATAACATACAGCCCCGACCATAGTAGATTAAAACGGGCTCACGTCGATTGCGATGGATTTAGCTCAAACTACGGATCACACCCAACGCCATACGTCTCTCTGTCTCGTGTTGCATCAGCAACGGTGTAAAGAGAGTCTGAATCACTGCCAAAAGTAAAGACATCGCACCGTTATCTACTGCTGTTGCTTGAGTAACGGACTAAGAATGACGTCGGGCGTTGTGATGCGCCTCTGTCCCGAGTTATTTGGGCAGCAGGAACACAGACACCTCTGGGTATTACATTCAATCTCCGTTCGCAATAGAAGTCCGTGGTTGCTAGATTAACAGGACGAAGTTCACGCAGCAACCCAAAACTTACTGAGCACTGTGCGTTAATACTGTACATATATCGAAAAGGGAGTAGCTTTATCACGCCTTGTATGAATCGCTATGATGCGATCATTTAAATAAACATACATCCTCGCAATCAGAATTTACACTGTCTTTGGATTATTAACATTCGACACAATTATGTTTGATTTTAAAGTCCGATTTTGTAAATATGTATATTTAGACCTGTAAATAGACATTTTAGTCTTTATTTGAGTTAATAAATGGTTTTGTTAAAAAATATAATCGTTATTATTAATTAGGAGTAGAATCCGTTTTTCCCACAGCAATTCATTACAAGGTGGATTTTGTGTAAGAAATTCCAACGCAATAATTCGAACTAGTGATGTACCTGTCAAAATCAATCACCAAAAGACCTCGATTTCTGGTAATACAGACCCTTGTATTCACTTAGGATTTTCACGGCAATATTTTCTATAAAACTTGTCTTCGCCAATCTTGTGTATTTATTTAGAAGCGCGTCTATTCATTTTTATTCGTAAATTCGCTAAGTTTCCTACAATTTGTTGCAAATTTTGATTTACAATTTTTCTGATTACTTTCCGTATTTCCTTATTTATTACGGGTTTCAAAACTTTATTGCTGCATGACTGAATTTTAGGAGTTGGTTCCCCGTCGACGCTTGAAAGCTTCTAAACTTTCTTTTGTGCTTTACGAACACTAATTTTAAGGAAACATTTTAGATTTACCTTTATTAATTGAAACTATATTTTCTTATGTTGAATACGCGTTCATTAATTATTTAATGAACGCGTAATGAACAATCTGACTCAATATAATAAAATTTTTGAACAGTTTGAAATTTTCGAAGTTAATACCCCGCCAATACCTATGATCTGTTCTGGAATGTGTGTTTAATAACATTTTTGATGAAAAGGCAACTTCTAACGCATTATAACGTTACTTAACGTAAACTTACTGAATATGTAATTCCTAGACTTTCAAATTGTTTAGTTAAATTTTATTAAATTGAGCGTTTACGTAAATACAGCATTAAAAGTTAGACTCAAATTATATCAAAAAGGTGAAGCATAGTACTGGAAATTGTCCTAAAAGTTTCCCGAATTACATAAAATCAATTCAAACTAATAATCAGCTATCTAAAGCTATATACTCAGATGATGAAGCAAAAGTTGCAATCGCTGATGAAGCATTAGATTTATTTTCTAAATATTCTGTATAACTTTACCCTAAATGTATTGTCCTTGATTCATTGGACATTAATTGCAGTTATAGTTTGAATTTAAATAGTGTGTCATTTACGGTTGATTTGATCTAAGAAACCTTAAAGTATTTGGATACAAAGGCTGCAGCAGGACTTTACATGTAATTCATTGAATTTCAAAAATTGTTGGGCGTCTCTATTATTTCCTATTTCAAACTTCTTATTTAATTAATGTTTTCCGAATAATTGGAAAGCGACGGACGTAACACTTAATCACAGAAACGGAAACCGCTCTTTAAGAAATAATTATTAAAGGATTACTATGCTCCTTACTATCCCAAAAATATCCAAATAAATTTTTTGTGGAGTCATTTTGGCGTCACCGCAAGTATATAAAAGTTTATGAACACAAATTTGATAAAGCTCCTTTATCTACCACCAATTTATTAATTTTTAGTTAGCACATACTTGTTTTTTTAGGAAACTATTACAAATTTAAATGTATTTATATGGATATAAGCATAACATTTAGACAGAGTTAGTATTTCTGACAGAAAGAAAAAGGTACCAGTTTTTAGCAGAAGGTTCAATTACATTAGTAGTTCATCAGGGTTCTGCTAGGACCTTACCTGGTACCCATACTATTTTCTATATTTATTAGTGACATTACGCAATGTTTAAAATTTAGTGCTCTTCCTTTTGTTTGCAGAAGCTTTAAAAACCTTTACATACATTAATTCTATATGAAGATTGATGAAATATTTATATTAGTAAAAGTAAAAATCTTCGAAAATTCTTCACTCGGACGGGTATCGAACCGGGAACCTTCTGGTTAGATCCCAGGTGCTTCTACCGACTAGGCCACCGAAACGTCTCTCCCTGTGACCGAGAATTTTCCTAATAGTTACATTTCATAATTATACATAATTAGTATATGTGTAATTAAGACTGAATTGATCAATATTATATAAGACAATAGAACTCGACTCCGGAAGATTCACAGTTGACTTCTAATATAGCATTAAAATTAACAAGTGTGTTAATAACCATGACAAATTGCGACGTGTAATACATTGTTGTATTCTTGTAAACTGTAATGAAAATTGCCTCAGATCCAACATTAGAAAAATGAAATAAATTTACAGGTATTTCAATTTTCTAAAAGTACTGTAAGGAAATAGCACATAACTGTATTTCTAAACTTCAAGCAAGAAGTTCTAAAATAAAAGAGAAACGGACCGTTCCGAAACGAATTTCACTAGATAAAAAAAATGCAGAACAAGGGTTCTTCTGCCATCTTAAATATGAGAATATCAAAACGCCACCACCGTAAAGTAAGGTAACAATAACAATAAAGGCAATCAATAAAAATCCAACAGGATGGCAGTTGACCGGATAATACCCTTGAAGGTTCCAGCAGTCATGTCATAAATAAAAAAAATACGAACGCAACCGTTTATGGTTGGTAAAAAGAAACCGGTAAAGGGAATTTCAAGAGAGTTAATAAAAAACCCAAACGCACGAAAATCTCTATATTTATTTATAAAATGCTGTATGATGACATATACTAGTTACGGGCAGTGAAAAGACCAAGTTACGCCGCAATGTAGCTCATGATGGGTAGATTAAGTACGTGACCAAAAATAAATGGAAGCATCTTCCTCTTTATAATTTTAAAGAATGACAATCGCAAATGTAACATAAAATTTAATTAAAACCCGGAAGTCTTTAATTGAGTCTGTAACGCGCAACTATAAACATCCTGAGTTAGGGATACAAGAACAGCTTACCGACAAGTTCAAGAGCCAATCGGTGCGATAAAGCAAAGATCTGGTCGACTTGCAGCTTCAAGAAACCGAAGTTTCAACGTACACCGAAATGTTCGAAGTCTGAGCTACTACAGTCAAACCCGATAGGAGCAAATAAACGTCGGTAATTGTATTATAAACTTCCGGGACGATATAAAACATTCTAAAGAAATTGTAGTTTTAATTATAACTGATAACCTCATCATAGCAGTAAATTAAACCTTTTAAAGCGTTTTAACCTAATATTATTTATTTTAAAGTAAGATTAAGCTTACGACCTAGAACACCTTACTCAACTAGTAACGTCGTTTAAATTTGATTGTTTACATTTTTCAAACTGAGATCTTTGATAGTTATTCTAAACATGTCATTCAAATTGCTGTAGCCATTTTTAGATTTTAAATTTGTGTATTTAACATTGTTTTGCATATAAACTAATTTTATATTTTAGATAAATTTACAAAAACTGTGATCTTTGTTATTATTGGTAGAAGAAAATTGTCGATTTTGGTGGAAATCTACAAAACTTAAATAAATAATAATATAAATTTATAATTTACATTTAGGTAAGGATATATGTCAGTAACGTAAATCTATTATTTTGAACCTAGTGTCTTTGATCCTAAGGCATAATTCAACATAAAAGTTGATTATCTAACTAAAAACCAGCCCATTTATAAGTTAAAGAACATTACAAATATAATTAGAGCAAACTGCGTAATACTGCCAACAGGAAACCAATAATATGAAATATATTGGAATGATCCTTTATTATGCTTAAACTGTCTAAAAGTCAACCGAAACTAATTAAAATGTAAAGATTCATGAAATAGTTAGATTCGGAAAAGCAAGTTTTCAAAAATCTTCCAAAATTCGTAGTCAGCTGTAAATCTCGTGGAGACGGGTTCTTATTAGTATTGATCAATTCTATCCTAATTAGATATATACAAATTGTGAATAATTATAAGATGTAACAACTAAGAAAAATTTTCATTCAGGGGGGTACACCTTCGGTAACTTAATTGGTAGAAGCGACTGGAATCTAACAAGAAACTCGCGAACTTGCTTTCCGCCCAAGGGAAAATTTTTCAAAAATTATTACTTTTCCGAGTTTGTACTATTTTATCAATCTTCTCATTTTAATTACTTTCTGTCGACTTTTAGGCAATTTAAACTTCATGTAAAATCGTTTTAATATATTTCATATATTGAATTTCGCTATGTATTAATTCTTTTGCAGATAACATTTTATTCAAAAGCGATTTACTATCAATAGCTAAATGACATTGACATAATAGCTTAAATATAATTATTAGTAAATGTAAAACAATTAAACTATGATTCTAATTACAATTAGAAATATAAAAAATGTTTCTCTGGAAAATATAACTTCTACTACATATTTAGGCATTGTCGTAGAATCTGCATATGGCTTTTCATGTCACAAAGTTATAGTTTAAAGATAGCTATTAATTCAATAAAACCATTACGGAAACTAAGGTTACTTACTACTACAATTAAAACTGTACAGATTGAAACTTCTAAATTATAGTATTGGACATAGAGCACAGCCCCAAATAATGCAGCTGCTTTGAGTATATACACATAAACCGCACAGATCTCCTGATGTCGTATTTAGTACAATCTAGGTGAACCTTTATATTGAATTTTGTGATTTATTAACACAAATAAAAGATAAACATCACAATATAATGCATAATATACGACTTCTTCATTGCTTTAGAAACCGCACATGACGGATTATGTCGATACCGTCATTAACAACGCTAAGTAATCCATCAGTCAGGGACATTATTTTCTTTATTGTTTTACTTCATTGCTAATGGTTAACGGTAAAGAGCTCCTAGCTGCAACAAATGTTGCGTTAGAGTAGATAGGATTAGACAGTTCTATGCCATCCTCACATTCACAGTGAAAATGGTTAATCCGCGGCCTGCGAGAATATCAAAACTACTTTCTATAATTCTCAGCTTTATTCGGGGCTTCTCGGTTTTATCCGCGACATCACTATATGATTTATTCCCTAATGAATCGCACCTTTGATACGAATTTCGAATAAAATAATTAGTCGATTAATTAATTTAAATAATCAAACATTTATTTCATTTATGTAGTTTAATTTTATTAAGGAACATTTTTCATAATTATACTTCTTATCACTCAAATTTATACGCGAATGTTTACCTAAATCTCATTATTATGTAATTAATCGGACAATTAATGTAAAAAATCGGAGATTGCCTTATTACTTTATTCAAATTGAAAAATATTATTTAACACGATCAATGTATAATACACGAATGCAGCATTAAACTACCAATATTTTAAATATTCTGAAATTTAAAAGAATTGAATGAAAGTCGATAGTTAAAATTCTCAATTTTAATGAAAACTTTGAAAGTTAATGTCTTGACTAGCAAAGATAGCTGTAACCTAATCATATGTCCTATTAATGCAAACACCAACTTGGAAATTTGAATATTAGGTTTATGAAAACTTCTAAATTTACTAAAACTTAGACAAAGCATTGGGCAAACAGCCGATTATATATTTTGCAAACTTATATTCCACTAGGTTGTATGAAAAATAGAAAGGTTCTACTTTAAGTTTGCTAACCAAAGTGCCCAAAGTTACCTTTTTATCAAAACTGCTAGTAAATAGACCTTCAAAGTCAGAATTGTAAATATCTGTGAGATATGTATTAAAAGCATTCGTTGAGTTTTTGTTAATTTCTAACTGTACGAAAACTTTATTACATTGTCACCCCTAAATGGTATACATCCAAATAAATTCGTTAAATAGCAAGAGACTGATATGGCATCATTATACTTTTACAGCGTATTATTCAGATTCAACTTAAGGCCTATGATGTACTCTTGACCCCAACCTTAAGAAATTAACCGAGAAAGATTATTCATAGGCTTTTTATGTTTTCGTTTTATTTATAAGAAACATGCCTATATCTATCTACCGCATTCATAGATCTGACAGACCTTATTAATTACATAATAGACCAGAAGTGAGATAATTGACAAACCTGATATCTAATAGACCTAACATCTGTCTTAATCTAATAAAGATAAAATATAACCTGACACCTGAGACCTATCACCTGATAGTATACTAAGTAGCATCTAATAAACCTGACACCTATCATAATCTAATAAAAGTTAAAATATAACCTGACACCTGACACCTATCACAATCATATAAAGATAAAATATAATCTAACACTTGACATCTTATATTTAATCCTGCAATTTCTATACAATCTAGCCAATAATACGAACAGATCTGACCGAAGAAACAACTATTTACCAAACTTTTGTTGCTTTATTAGATGTTATTTAATATGTCATCGGGTGTTAAACGTCAGGTCTATTAGATTTTATTTAATATGGTATAAGGTGCTTTAGAGTCACTCCATAGCGCTTCATATAAAATCTTGAGTTTGATTGATAAATGTCATCCGCCACTGTATTTATGAATCTATAATTATTCATTTTTGTTATATATAAACCTTGTACTTTTTCTACCAAGAAGTCACGCATATTTAATAAAACTTCTAAGTGATTTATTTCATTTATTAGTAATAATAGTCGCGAAGGGATTACATTGTGAAATTATTTTAAAAATGTGGGTACAATTTTAATATGTTTTATTAATCCTTAATTAAAAAGGATAAGATAGTTTATATCTATTAATGTATCGAGATATCTGTAACTAATTCACCTGTTTAGAAACATTCAGTTTAAAACATCACAATTTATCTAAAACCCCTGAAATAATTTGAATAACTCAATGCGGAAAGACGGGTCAGAAAAAGGCATCCTTGCTTTAACGTAATAACAATGCGGCTTTGTCATAAAGGGGCTGAGCAACTTAATGATGATGAATATAGTGGATAATATTTAAAAATCTACATTTTTTGAAATTGCATAACCAATTAAAATATATACATGATGGGAGTATAATTTTGCCTGTTAAGATTTGTCATCTAAGCCTCGGGAACTTTCAGCTAAGTGCGAAATAATTTGGAATAATAAAATTGCGTTATTATTATTAGAAATGTGTATGTTCGAATAATAGATTATTTAATTAAATGTCCTTTTAACGAAATATTTATATTTTGTTATGATAATTTATGATGGCTAAATAAAGGTTTAAAATGATACTTTGACCGAAAAGTCACATTTTGAGAATATGTCAAGTTATTTCATTGGATGAAATGTTTATAAATTATTTTGTATACTTTAGAAGATAATTCCTACGTTCATTTAATGTGGGAATAAATAATGAAAATAATTGAAATACTTATTATCCGCGGACGTAGATTAAACAACGATAATTAATCTAAACATCAAATTTATTAAATATTCTAATGCAGATATAATTAATGAACGCTATACCGCTAATGTGTAAATTCATTACATCACTTTTTATAGTCGCGAGTTGTGACGTCATAAGTTTATGCGCGTTACAACCTGTTATCTACAGCGGGATATTACTAAAATGAATTAATTACATATTTGAAAATAGTTGCGATAGATTTAATTATATAATTGAAGAATTTGAGAAAAATTTAATTAGAGCTCCGATTTTTTACATTAATTGCCCGATTAATTACATAATAATGAGTTTTAAGTAAACATTCTTGTATAAATCTGAGTCGTAAAAAATATAATTATCAAAAATGTTCCTTAATAAAAATAAACTATATAAATCAAATAAATGTTTGATTTTTAAATTAATTCATAAACTAATTATTTTAATCGAAATTCGTATTAACGGTGCGATTCATTATACAACAAAGCATGTAGTGACGTCGTAGATGAAACCCAGAAGCCGCCAATTATAGAAAGTAGTTTTGATATTCTCGCAGGCCGCGAATTAACCCTTTTCGCTGTGTATGTGAGGATGGTGTAGAACTGTCCAATCTTATCTACTCATTAGACAAAAAATTAAGACGTCTAAAGGAGAAGTGAACTTTTTTAAATAGAATTCTTGTTATTTAACAAATTTATTTGGATGTATACGATTTATGAGTGACAATATAATAAAGTTTTCGCATAGCTAGAAATTAGCAAAAACTCAACGAATGCTTTTAATACATATCTCACAGATATTTGCAATTCTGACTTTGAAGGTCTATTTACTAACAGTTTTGATAAAAAGGTAACTTTGGACGCTTTGGTTAGCAAACTTAAAGTAGAACCTTTCTATTTTTCATACAACCTAGTGGAATATAAGTTTGCAGAATATACAATCGGCTGTTTGCCCAATGCTTTATCTAAGTTTTAGTAAATTTAGAAGTTTTCATAAACCTAATATTCAAACTTACAAGTTGGTGTTTGCATTAATAGGACATATGATTAGATTACAGCTATCTTTGCTAGTCAAAGCATTAAATTTCGAA
>JAHWXV010655632.1:0-11843 GCA_024586415.1 Phrixothrix hirtus
CGTCTTTAACCAATAAATTGGTGCAATCAATGCCGAAAAGATTGCAAGCCATAATAAATGCCAAGGGATATCCCACAAAATATTAAGTGTACTTTTTTATCTAAAATATCTGTTATTTATCTTAATTAACTTAGTATGTATGCACACTTTTCGTGCATAAGAATATGACTATTTAAAAATTTTTTTATAGCGTTATTTTTACGTTATGTTTTTATTTTCTTTAAATTTATGATTATGAAGATTGTATTTTATTATTTTACATGTCATTTATAACAAAAATAAATTTTGAGTTTACAATTCAAAGCATTTTTATTAAAATTCCTAGGTGTACGATCACTTTCCGCACTCACTGTAGTGTATAATTTTATAGCGAGTGGCAGCTGCCTTAGGGTTACACGTAGCCATAGTAAGTAAAATTAACCAACAAGTAAAAAACAGCCAACTATTACAAAGTCCTAAACGATAACACAGTCGCAAAAAACCCATTCGTAATATCAATCACTGTGACCAAGGTGCTATTCGTAATGTTATCTAAGAAATGCATCAGAAACGTAATGTTTAGATTTTATCACTTTTATAATATTAACAGTGGTGCAATCTATAGGTT
This sequence comes from Phrixothrix hirtus, assembly GCA_024586415.1. NCBI lineage: Eukaryota > Metazoa > Arthropoda > Insecta > Coleoptera > Phengodidae > Phrixothrix > Phrixothrix hirtus. The sequence continues at coordinate 608 of JAHWXV010655632.1, forward strand.
TGTCTATATCCTGAAAGAGACATTTTTAAAGGCGGGAAAACCATCCTTGGTATTACGAGATATTGGTTTCCGAATTACAAAAGAGAATGTTCGTGGAACAAAATGATGTTGTCTCTAAAAGAATAAAATTTCTCCGACAATATGTAACAAATCTAAATTCAAATGATCCACTACACAATATGTTTATTTAGACGAAACGTGGATATTTCATAATGGAACCATTGCCCGTTTTAGAAGTCTATGTACAACTAAAGTGAATGGGAAACGGTACGATGTATTATAAGTTTCCTATGTAAAAATGTATAAATATACATGTTTTATTTAGATATATCATTCTACAGATAGCGAAAACAAATGGGTTTATTAAAGGGGTATCATTAATATTTTATTCCATGTCCACTGATCTGGACTACCATGGTGAGATGAATGCAAATAATTTTCTGGGCTTTTCGAAAAACAGTTATTAAAACGTTTAGAAGAACCTTCACTTATTATATTAGATAACGCCAGCTATCGCAGAACAATGGATAATAAATGACAAAATAGTTCAACCAGTAAAGCTAAAATACAATTAATATACCATTCGCTGAAACTCTATTGCAGCCTGAATTATTGAACCTTGTGCAATAAGCTTTACCTTATGTACATGTTTAGCGGTGTTTTAATGTGATTTATTTTAGAAATAAACCATCGAAGTGTTACAGCGTAGAAAAGCTTGCAGCTGAATATGGCCATCAAGTATTTTTCTTTCCGCCATATAATTCCATTTTCAACCCAATTGAAAATATCTGGGGCATAAGGAAGTCATATTATAATAAAAATATAGGAAGAAATGGTTACAGTGAAGCCAATGCATTGTAAATGTAAACAAAAGCTTTAAATACAATTAGACCTGAAATGTGGCCGAATTACATTAGACATGCAAATGGTATAATAAACGAATTCTGGCAGAGAGAAATACGTTGTGATTGGGAAGACGTTCATCCACTCATTATAGGTAAATGTAAACGAAGGAGATAGTTCAAGTGATAAAATTCTGAGTGACTAATGTACAAATAACCACAATTATTGTTAATTATTAAGTTAAAATTGTTATCGTTGTGTCATAGCAATAGTGTATAATTTACACTGTTTGTACTGTATTTCAAAATATACTTATTCGGTGCAATTGAATTATTGTCCTACCACCTCATAAACTGTAAGTTATTTCTTTTTGTGTTTTATAAACAAGAATTAACTAATTTTTTTGATTTATTAATTTAATTTACGCATTTATCCATATAGGTGTTTACAGTATCTTAAACCTTAAAATGATATTACCGACATATAAGTCCGCGTGATTATGTGGTTGCATAAAAACATAAATTACCGAAACTGATTTAATTAGTGTAAACACAGTGAACGTTTCAAATTTTTACGACGTCCTTAATAATGATGACATATGTCGTCTGGTTTAGTGTCTACACTTTACCAATATGATTACATATTTGGATGGCGCGTAGCGAAAATCATGATTTTGGATTTCAGAAAATGTTTAATCCCATTTATATTATGCATTTGTTGCATTTCGTCCTTTCATGTATAATCAAACAGTTTTGATTGGCCTCCGTTGGTTTAGTGATTAACGTATTTGTCTCTACGTCCAAGGGGGCGGATGTCTAAGCCCGATCCATGCCGCTAAATTTTTCGGCAAAGAAAACTTTTAAAAATTGCCGTTTTCTTGGATAGGGAAGCAAAATTGTAACTCCCATATCAACTGCGATGTTTATTATGTTAAAAATCCATACTTGAGGTGGAACTGCTCTAGATTCGGCAAAATTCTAGTAGGCATACCAAACTGATCCTAGTAGTTGGAGCTTGGGGGCCAAACACGTTTAGTTAATTACTCGTTCTATAATCACAACGGATTTATACCTCATCTAGAATAATCTGCATAACTGCATAACTATTGCAGTAAAAAGTTAATGTTTAATAAATAATTTGCAAAAGAATTCAAATTTCTACAAAGACATTAGTGGCTAACAATAAATATACAATTCCTTTTAAATAAGATTACTACATATTGATTTTAGATCCACGTTACACTCCAAAAATTCAATACACGAAAAATGCCCGGAATTTTATTCATTTATAAGTTTGTTAATTGCATAAAATAAAATAAAAATAGCATAAAACTAGCAGAATATCAATAAAATTTAGTTAACTAGAAAACCTTATAAAATAAAAATTTTGTAGAATAGATGTTCCACTGTATTTAATTTACTATCTGTGACAAAGTTTTTTTTGCATTAAAAGAATCTTCACTGTCTTGAATTGTCTTTGGAGAATTTGAAAATATAGTTTGTTCAAATTAGTCACATTTTTCTTTATTTCAAGACTACCAGTATTTAGGTTACTTAAAAAGGGAGATCCATACTTATTTGTGGTATATCTAACATTTAACGACAGATTCAGGCTTATTAGTAGTCGTGAATGCCTTGGTTCTGAAAAAAAATCTGTATGTTGAATCACAATGATGCACTGCTTCACTTGAATTATAAAATGGAGAACTAGAGGGACTAATTTGTCTTTTTGGGAAACTTTCGAGGATTAGTTCTAATAATATACCAAGTCCTCCGAGCAGGGAGCATTTGGCAACCTTTTTATTTAAAACATACCTATTAAGTACTTAATCTCTGCAAAACACTATTTGTAATAGAATAATTTTGTAACACTTGAAGAGAGGAGACCTTTCGACAAGGTGGATTCAATGTTTTTAGGACCAAAAGAAAACGAAAGCTTTTTCGTAATTTAAATTATATTATAATTATAATAATAAGCCTTATTTTTACAAATTTGCAAAAGCTGAATGTATTTTAATTTTTATTTTTTAATTTTCACTTATTTCACTTTGTTACTTCTTTTAGGACAAGCTATTTAAAGTCGAGTATGAAAATTATTATTGTAAAATTGCAATACTTGAACTCTATTTCCTTCAAAATTATGGATCATTATGGTTTTGAATTTTTTACCAATTTTTGTATATACATAATTCTGTATATTGGTAGGAAAAGGGCCAATGTCCACTTTCACTGTTTTTAGAAAGCACGTGATTAAATCCAGATATTGGCGCTTAATATGTTATACTGAAATATACTTAGGTCATTTTTAGATTAAGGAATCTTCGAAACACGTGCAATTGGACAACAGCCGTATTTGTAATAAAAATATCCGATCAAAGCTAAAAGTCTTCTTAACCTCAAAAACTATTTTTGGACATTTGACTCTTTTTCTATCAAGGTACAGAATTATTTCATGTAACATATAACATACCTATTTGAAGAAATTGTTAATTGTAGGTTACTGTAGTACCTACAATATACAGTGAATTTACAAGTAATTTCTTAACTTCATTTCTTGAGCTCGGTAATCGTTCATTGTACAATAACATTTACAAAGAAAATTAGTGTAATTGAATGATTAACATAGCGTTGTCATAAAATAACAAATTTCGGAAATAACCGACAGATTTTCAAAAAATTTTCATTTTCTTCAAAAAATTGGAAGTCGCTCAGAAAGTAAAAAAGCGTCAGTATGTATATCAATTTCTTACAAGAGAAGCGTGGAGAATATAACAAAACAGTGAGAGCGAAGTGCTAATGATCAAAAAATTATAACGTTGGTTGGAAAACAAGAAAATACATTAAAAATCAATTGTAAAAATATTAAGGCATCAATTTGAAATTTGGCACAAATCTGCAGAAATTGAATTTATGTACCATAGTGAGACTATTATTTCAAAAGATATAATCAATTGAAAAATAAGGTTCACTTTTTACCAGCCTCTTATGTACGAATATATTAGGCTCATTTTTATGATTTCAATGAGACCTTACGCTAAGGAATATTTGAAGAACTTACCAAATACGTTAACTATTGCAATGATAGAAAGTTTCTTGAATTTAAGAAGTAGTAAATACATAATCATTAGTATAAAACAAATGAAAAATATCCGATATACGGTAATTATTCATCTGCATACAAGTGTTTACAGTAAATGCATTTTTGCCTTCTCTATTTGTGTCTACCACACACAAAAAAATAAATACTAGAAAGAGGGTTGTAAATTCACTTAATTGTTAAAAGCATACTTTTAAGTGTTTTTTTGAATATTTCAGGGTTAATCTGAAATCTGCATTAGATGTAGGTAGTGTTCTTGCTTACCTATAATTTTGCAATACTGTTTACAGTTCACCAAACGGTTTTTAAAACAAATAAAATTTTAACCTTCATCTAGATAACTGTCTACCTGTTCATCACCTTTGTGCCTCTATTTTAGGCTTTCTTAAAATTATATTTAATGTTTACATAGGTATGTAAAATACAAAACATTTCAAAATTTCTTACCATTTTGACTTACCTTTTATAATTTCAACTTGCCATTTAATTGTTTACAATTTTAATTCCCTCAATGTAACCAAAATAAATGTTTGTTTTTTATTAAGATTAAAACACTGTATCATAAATTAACTAAAAAGACTTTTAATTTTTAACTTTCCAATTTTAATCGAAATCGATAGCATAACTAATTGCTGTAAAATCCATTTTAAATAATATTTGTAAAACAAATGTGAAGTGATTTTAACACTAACCATTGAAAATTCTAAAAATACTAATCCTGAAATTACGATTCGATGTTGCCGATTTAAAGCTTTGATTAATTTAATTAAATGTTTCACGTCTAATCGATGTAAATAGTAACCTACAATAAACAAAATAAAATTATAAAATACGTGAATTATTGAAACGTTTTCATTTCACGTTAGGATATTGAAAAATCCTACAATTTAAAAACGAAATTTTTATTCTTAAATGGGAAGAATTAAATGTCAGAAATTATCTTAATTGCTATCCTACTGGAATAGGGCTTATTGAATTTTCAAAAATTAAAAGGATTATTTTGTAATGAAGGCAATCGCGATTCTAGCTAAACAGGTTCGCGGGGAGCAGTCATTGGTTGCAAAGTCTCCGCCCCCCCAGAATGTGGGAAGATGGCCGGCCGTGGGCCGCCAAGGATACTCAAGATTTGCGTCTCATTTTTATTTGCAAAGGCGCAATTTTTCTTAAAATAGGTATTTTGTCTTTGCTACCAGATTTTTTTTTATTTTTAAAACAAGTTACAAGCGCCTTTAATTAAACTTCCCAAGAATTGGATAGATATTTTACAATAAGTATCAAAATAGTAATTTAAAATTAAAAAAATATATTTGGCAAATTATTTTTATACTAGAATTGCATATGAACAAATTTACAATAGCATTGCATTAGCAGAAGCAGCTTGAATAATCCAGTTATAAGTTTCTGCAACTTTTATAGAAGAATAATTTTGAATATATTTAGATAAAATGGCGCACTTTCAAATAAATTAAAAGCGAAGTAATTTAAATAAGTAATCATCTTGAATAGATTTGCAAGTAATACCTTAGTATATTTTATAATAGCTACAAATGCCTTACATTTATAAAAAGTATAACAAAATCATAATACCGTGTAATTCCATTTTTGACTCATTTAGATATACCTACCCATTACTAAAAAGTCTTAAAAATATGAAACTGTGTTATGAAGTATTATCTATTAAAGGGAAGGCAAAGATTATGACTTTAACGTCAACAATAAGAATTAAGGGTGATGAGTGACAAGGAAAAAGATTTTACTTTGTATTATTCTAAAACCATAACTTGTAACGTTTTTGAAGTGAATAACAAAAACAAATTTTGAAGGATTAAGAAAAGTAAGATGTTGATTTTATTATTGACAGTTATTTCTTAAATGGAACAACTAACCTGTTTTAATCTTATTTTGGTACTTGCAGGTATATCTATTGTAAGATGATCTATCAAGTAGAGTTATTTATCGCTTTCCTAAAAATTAAAAGCTAAATTGCCAAATAAATAAAAAATATATTTTCCGGTCTACATTTTGTACATAATATTTAGGTAGGTACATACGTAGGAACATACAAAATTATAAATCATTTCATGCAAACAATACTTATTAATACATAAATGCAGTAGGCAGGTCTTTACTTTATAAATTTTTATATTAAAATGCTAAAGAAAAAATCAATATAATGAAAATGGGGCCTGACTTGCTAAAAAATCTTATGATTATAATTTATAAAAAAAAATAATTTTTACAATATGAGATAGATAGATTGTTTCATAGGTTCGACTACACCACGCTAAGCATCGAGTTTAGGTACCCTGGAAATGAAATCAAATCATTGAATTATACTGTACGAAAGCATTCGCACTCAAGTTGATGCCGTGCTCGTAGACACTAATGGGACGCGCTGAATCTTATCTTATTGAATGTGAGTGTGAATGAAGGGTGACGGATCTCAACACAAAATCAAATCAATGCCTGATATAGAAAAATCTTAATAATGAATAAGAGAGCCATAATACATAATTCAAAGAGTACTCTGTAAAAATAGTAATAATCTTTAGATACCTCCTTTGAAAAATTTCATCTCATTACACAATATTGCGGAAGTACAATAAACTTCTCTTTCTTTTTAGGAATCAAAATGACAGTGAAGATTTTGACGTTCAGATTTTCGTCACTTTACAGGAATCATTTATTAAGTCATCTTTAAAAAACACACATCCCTTAATTGTAAGTATTATAAAGTAATACAATAAAACTAAATTTTCAATATCTTTCTATTTAGAAATGTCTAGCTTTTAAATTTCTTACTTTCTGAGTGCTTCTTCAATCATTCGTATGCGACAGCTATAAGTCTACGTTTTCATTACTTGCCTTGAGAAATTTTGGATAATACAGGGTGTTTCAGGTAATGTGACATTCTTTTTAGGGAGTAAAAGAAGATCATACGACACCATATTATGTGCAAAATTAAAAGCAATATACCAAAAAGTAATTTTTTTTCTAATTATGTACAAAGAGTCGCTTATAGTTGTATTAAGTCTGGCCTGTTAATTGATTTTAAAATTATAACTGAGGTGTTACGCTACAGAAACGTGCGATTCATTTTTAAAGTTCTACATGCATAATTCGATTTGTTTAGTGTAATAAATACTGAATAAGTATATTGCCATTTCACACAATTGAGATAATTTAGAAATAACGATCTTGGGCAATGTATTTATTAATAACTGACAAAAATTGTTTTTAATTATGTATCGTACTAAGAAATTTAATTTCAAACAAAATTATTTTATAATTACTTCTTGTAATAGTGTTTTTATTAGAAATCGAATGTCTATTCAACTACTAAAATTAATAGGATAATCTTTACGTGATTCAACAAACGTTATTAATTGTATGCATGTTACGAAAGCAATATTAAAAAAATGATATTGGAGGAATGTTGTAATAGTTAAAATAATGTTATTGATCAGACTTACAGCAATTACCTACCTGAAGTTTTGGAGCTTTCAAAGCTGTTTTTCCTAACATTTTCTTGGGGTAATTAATTAATTTATTTAACTTTATTATTACAGACTTGCACAATTTTATTAACATAAAATCTCTATTCAGTTAAATACGGTGCGCAATGCATCACGCAATTACATTAAGCCCTTTAGATAATATTTTTTGTAATATTCTGTTTCCGTCAAACACACTTATAATCGGAAATGACATAACATATGTACCTACATGTGTTTTAGTTTGTGCTATTAAAATGCTAGCTAGTGAATACTATGAAACACACATAGTAATTGACGTGAATCTTCTTAATTCCAAGATATCGGTTAATGACATTTTATAAAAGATGTCATTTTACGGTCTTGTTTTAATACGCCTGTTTCAAAATTTAAAAGAAACACGTACAACATACTATGAAAATGTTTTTTGTAGTCAGCACCTCTTGTCATATTTGAAAGCATTCATGGTCGACTCATCATTCAAAAAAAAAACTTTTTGGTATTCGTAGTGCTTCTAATTTTACGCTTACTGTGGTGTCTGTAGGATCTTCTTTCACCCCCTAATAGAAATGTCATATTATCTGAAATACGCTGTATAGGAAGGGTGGTTGGTTCAACAAATTCTCGACCTCAACCATAAATGGTGTTTTTGTAGGTTGCTATATCTATTTATCATAAGCATACAAGTGCGTTCCCCTGATTAGTTTCGCTTTAAAATTTGTTGAAAGCAAACGTGTTGTATGTATCCTTTAAAATGAATAACTTGAATATTGCATAACGATAAAATTCTTTGTATAACATGTTTAACACAAATAGAAATTCATTATATGTAAGTAAAGGCGGATAGTCACTCTTCACCGTTGAATTTAAACGTAGCCGTGTTAGCTTTGAGGATGATCCACGCGCAGGACGCCTAAAAAGTGTAAAACCAACCGAAATCATACAACAAATACCTACTCAGATAATTTAAATACGCAAAAGAGCCAAGATAATAGCTATTTCAAAACAGCATTCAAGTTAGATTTTGCACATGGAAAGGTTTTGCGCGAGCTATGTGTAGCAATTGCTAACCGCAAATCACAACTCAAATGTGTCCAGAGCATTTTAAAAAGAATAAAACCGATTTTGTGCGTTGATTTGTAACTATGGGTGAGACTTGGTACAACCATTAGGTACATGGCCAAATCCAAAGAGCAACAATGGACAGAAGCGTTAAGGAAGGCCAAATCGGTTCCAGACAAGGTCATGGTATTGGTGTTTTGAGACGCCAAAGGGTTTTTATTTACTAATTATCTACAGAAAGGTAAAAAAAATAACCACAGAATATTATTTCAACCTTTCACATCTACTCGAAGAAAAAATTTTGTGAGCGAAAACACGATTTGCAGAATAAAGTAGTTCACTATCATCACAACAATACACCTCTTAAGCGAAGTGTTTTAGTGGTGAACAACATTGAGGAATTTGAAATATGAATTATTAGAACATCCATCCTAATCCGCACGTATTTCACTCTCTTTTCAAAGTCTTCGTCGCTGGTTGTCGTTCTTCATCTGATCAAGAGGCAATTGTAGCTGTGGAAGGGTATTTTCCAGAACTTATAGAAAATTTCAGAAATGAGATGACTCAGGAGCATCTTTGGAATAGACGTATTAAATTATTCAAACTTATTATGAAAATGGGCGTTCTTTGGAAAATACCTATTGCAAATTATTGATTTTTTTGTGTAAATAATCAGTAAATCGGTCTTCAATTCAAAAGTTACTGAAAAATTCGAAGCAAGTGATAAACATGAAAGACCAAAAACGGTAAGTAAATACAAATGAAAATAATTGTTGCTCTATGTGAAAGTGTTGAATCACTAAGGAAGTGAAAGAAAGATACAATTTACAGCACCGTAATTTCGCTAACCGGTTAATTGAACAACGAACAACAGCTCCATTGTTTTCAATGCAAAATTTTGTTTAACGATGAAGCTTATTTACAATCAACGGGATTCGTTAATAAATAACCAAGAAAAAATCCTGTTTGGTTTGCTTTTTGTGCAAATTAAATCATTATATCAATTTTCTTCGAAGATAATGCTAGCCGGAAATGCTGTTACTATAGATGTTAAGCGATTACCATTCAATATTGAATGACCTTTAAAGGCCAAAATTGAATAATATTGATTTGTTTGATATCCATTTCCAGCAAAACAGTATCACACAATTAGAGAAAACATAGAGTTTTCAAGATCGAAATTTCGTTACGTGTAGTTTCACGAAATGCAGATTTCAATTGACCTCCAAAGCCATCAACTTTAACACCTTTCGATTTTTTTGTGGGTTTTTAAAACGCCGCATCTATTCTAACAAGCCATAAACGAATAACGGCATACAGAAAACATTTGGATTGTAATTCGTAAAATAACTGCAGCAACATGTCAAAAACTCATTGAAAATTTCGATATTCGAATTGATGACTGCAGACGGCAGTGGAGGAGAACATTTAAATGATTTTCTGTTCCGCATATAATTGTAATAGATTAAACTTTCAAAAATTCAAAATAGTTCGTGTTTGAATAATGGATAACTTATAAATTTCATATGTAATATTACATTTTAGTTTTTTATAGTGCAGTTATTCATTGTGTTCCATTCACATTAAACCAGTACTGCCTAACGATACTGCCAATATTGGGTAAATCCAAATTTTGAGATAATTTTTAGTCTCTAAAATACATACCTTTTATTTATTGTTATCCACAACATATCCAAAGTTGATCAAAATTAAGTGAACATAACCTCAAATAAGTTCATTGACAGAAAAATCTAGTCATTATATTTATGTAAAAGTATTCTTTCGATTTTATTTGAATCAGATCACAATTGCCTTATAAACTGCCGGCCTGACCAAAATCAGATTCAACCTTCAAGAGCTATTTATTCACGCCGTTGAAATAGTTTTTTATTACAAATAAAAATTTTGCGTCCTTAATTTTTCATTGAAGAGACATTTATTTAGCTTGCAAGTAGGTAGAAGCACTTATTTTGACAAGTATTGTTACTGAGGGTACTTGGGGTTATTAACATCGACCGCCTAAGAATTCACAATTGAAGTTAAGGATAAAATTAATATCGAAAAGGTTACAGAATTTCCTGAATGTAGTACACAGTAATCAATATAAGAGAAGATAATTTACTTTGTAGTGGAGGCAATAGATATTTATGTATTAGCCTCAATATCGTATTTTATGAACAATTTATTAAAGCTTAGAAATTTTGTTCATCAATAGATGTTTTTTTTTATTCAACTGATCTGTAATGAAATTGGAAAAGTATAGAAGAAAGCACGCCAGTAATTTAATTATTTATTTTCTAGTCTTCAATATATTTTCACTCTACACGTAATTATATAACTTTATATGTAGACATTTATTTTCAATATTTTTTTTAAAACGCAATTTATCTTTCTACGTAATCTTTACAAACCAAAATGTAGAACTAACTAACCAAACCATGATTCATCCATCTACACCGAAACTATAAATTATAGAATAATCCAGGGAAGTCGAGAGAGCTTCATTTATTTAAATTGGTAATTTTCACACTGTAAATGATAAAATTTACTCAATTTGTACACCCAAGTGGACTTCTAGAGCGGGTAAAAGTTCATTGGTTGATTGTTATAAATTGGGTGGCAATACATTTCATATGATGCAAAATATATTTCACTACAATTTAAAATTACTTTCTAAGCGTAGAAAACATTAAACGAATAATTTCTACAACGCCTCGTGTAAATTGATGTTTATTTATATC
>JAHWXV010655646.1:0-12485 GCA_024586415.1 Phrixothrix hirtus
TTTGATTTAGTTTTATATAACATTATTTTTCATTTGAATGTTTATGTTACCCCTAACTCGTTGTAGTCCGTTTAACTTTAACTTTAATTTATTTCGAATTGTAAGAGTAGGGTTGAGTGGAAGAACAGACAGGTCTGAACTCGGTCCTTTTGGTCATAAATGGGGGGAGGCTAATAGAAATACATACTATTTTGTGGTAAGAATTTATAAAAAATCCATGTTCAATACAGATATAACTATTATTATTATTATTATTAAAGGTACTTATAAATGTTACCTTAAATAATACTGCGTTGATTATATTACAGCCCTATAGAACAACTCAAAGCCATAAAAGCTGTATAGAGAACCCTAAATAGTATATATAACTAGTATTTTGATTGATGTAGGTATACGGACTTATACAGAGTGTTAATGTTGCTTTGATTTGTTCTGCCGCTGAGACTTTGGAATGTGGATATTCCCTTGACTCCCCTGATTTCAACTACTATGATCATTCGGCCATGCCTACCAGAATTTTTCCAATTTTGGAGGAGTTCCACGGTCAGTAGGGGTTTTTAGTGAGCCAAAAATTATATTAACACGTTACCTATGATTCTACTTCTTTATCCGGGAGGAAGGTATTATTAAAATTTTTCTTCGCTAAAAAATGTACCGACTACGATCGGGTTTGAACTTGCGTTCTTTGAATGTAGAGGTAAACATGCTTAGCACTACACCAGTCTGGGCCAGCAACCAATATTATTAGTTTAACTCGTTGAAATCTGTATGTATGAAGAAGAGTCGTTACAATCTTGCTTACGTAATTGTTTTATTAAATGTTTTTAGTAATTAACTATATTTTAGCACAAAAATCAGATGAAACAGTGTGTATAAAATAGTGGCTATTCTGTCTGGTATAGTAACTTGTATAAAATTAACGATACTAGAACGTGTTTTTTCTCATACCGTTTCGGATTTCCATTTATGAACCAAAATCAAGTGTAAGCGGTGGACTTTTGATTTCTATGTAGCAATATTAGCATTTTTGTTTGTTTTATATTAATTTTAGGTTAAAAGGCTGATTTGAATATTCTTTATTACACGTGACCTCCTTAAGCTTAGTTGAGGTTGTTTAAAGTTCCCTATTCACAATAACGCTTTACAGAAAGGTAAAGTTTAGTTCTACTAATTATTAGTTTCAATATATAACGCTGGTTCGAAATTAGTTTAAACTACTCTTAAATCTAAAACAAAAATGGAGACCGACATTTTAGAATAGCTGTTATGCAATTTATTTAAATTTAAAACACGTTTGATTATGTTTTTATAAAGCCAAACCGTAAACATGCGCATAGGGTGTATATTTATGGTTCTAAAACTTTAAAATGATAACTTACCTTAACGAATATTTTAATAATAGTAGTAAAATATGTACTTTAATAAAGTTTTACGTAATTTTTAAAGTATAATTTTAACGTTAGTTTCAAAAACAATATGCGTTCACGATTTAGTACCGAAATATAATTTAAGGCTCGCTTAATTAAATTTTCTAGGTAAGTTAACTTTTCTATTGTCATTTCTATTACGAGTGTAAATGGTTATTTGTTGTTCAAATCGTATTAATCCTTTAGGGTCCTATTTATTTTCTATAGCCTACTTTTATTAAATCCAATGTAATTTCAAAAAAAGATGAAAATAACATTTCAAAAACAACATTAATTATTTTTAAGTTATAAAATTTGTGTATTTTATATTATACTTCTATGAATTTAAATATAAATTACCTACGCTATTTTCAAAAAGCATTTCAAAAGTATTATGGAAATAACATCATAAATTTTGGTTTCACAAATAAACCTTTAATTAAATGGTTTCATCAATACTTCTAAAAGCTTCAAGGAAAAGAAGAATAAATATGAAAGTCACGCAAATGATATTGATATATGGTAAACTTACTTAAACTTCTATTTAATATAAGCGCATTTGGAAGATTAGTAGTTCCCAAAACATGATTTTCTGGAATTCTGTATCGACCAAACAAAAGAGATCTAAACTTTTTTCTTTATTATCTTGTGAATTCACGAGGGGTAGAGAATAGGTGGTTTACGTTACTGAACGTACTTTAAAACCCTATAATTCGCGATAAATCATTTTTTGGGATTATGTAGATTATGAAACTATTCATTTTCATAACTTGTAGTGTGCGTTGATTTTGGTATACTATGTAACAGCAGATGTCTCTTCGGATGTTTTTGTTCAACATGTTGTCATTTACCTGTCTCTAATGATTCTGTTGAAGGCTAGCCGGTTAACACAGTTGAATCGGACATTAATCGACGATAATATAGCGTTCGAATGTCAAAGAAAATTTCCGCGGCACCCTTTCCGGTCGTAGCTGCCCAGGGCTATTGATGTACCTTGTATTTAAGCGGAGCGGGAGCTGTAAGGCTAAATAAGTTAAAAAAGTGTCGATACAATTGACATAATTCAGTAAATTACTTGACAAGAAGTAGTCCTTTTGACTTCCTTTGTATACAAGTAATGAATTATAGTTATTATGTCACCTAATGATCATCAATGTCCAACTCAAAACAATATTTTGAACTGATCCTGGAATACTCTCTTATTCTACTCGGTATATACATGAATAAAAATTAACTTAGTTTTAAGATGTCTGATAAATTTGAGTCGGCAACTAAATTGAATTGAAGCTGAGGACATCTTATTATTTTCCCCTCGTATATAAATAAAATAAGACTTGCTAAATTAATTCTTGACAATAAATGTAATAAAATTCGTAAAATTGATAAAGTTGATAATAATAAGGATCTGTTCGCTAAATCCTATGTACAGGTATTTCAAAGTTTACCTAACTTACGTCGCACTTTGAGCTTAAATAAGTTGACATATATCAATAGTTACGCATTCAACAAACAAATATTGCAAAGTACACGCACAATTATTCTGTCAATTTATTAATTGAGGTTACTGTTGCGCAATAATTAAATTACATCGCTTAATATGTGACTAAAATTAAATGTTTTAATAACGGTTACTTTATATTTAATGGCACAATACCCGGTTTGGTAATTATGAAGCGAAATATCAAACGGTGAAAGCGGAAGTGACTGGTACGCCGAGCTCAGATGCATCAAAAGAATAAAATGATTCAAAATTGGGGAGTTCCTTTCCAGCTGTTCTTTATTCATGCAGTAACATAGCTGTATAGGTACGGCACTCAGACATGTGGCCGGTGTTAGACCAATTCACACCGCTAGATGTGAATTCTTTACTTCAGATAATCAAGCTGGAGATTCGCGTACACATTTTGTGAGATTCGGAAAAGAACACTTCAACAAGTTACTTTACTAAATTTATAACATAGTACATCCTCTCAAATAATATTAGGATTTCTAAAGGACAGGATGGGACACGAGTTACATTTGTTACTTAGCATGGTTCGTTCGGGAGTACCTCATTTAATATTCCCCGTTAGGATCACGGGTGAAGAAAGGGTTTATCCTTTCTTTTCGCACGGCATGTTAGGCTTTTCTAACTCCTCTAGAAAACGCGCGATGTTGCAGGAACAAATGTCTGCCAACAATATTAACCTTGCAAGCTATCAATAGAATAATGCTGTCATGATAAACCAATATATGTTAGAAGAATTACCATGTAGGTTTGTATTAATATAAATCTAACAGTATCTGTTTTAATTTATAAAACTATGAATTCCCTTAATTCAATATTTTACGGCTCTTTAATTATAAACTTAGATGGAATTATATTAAGATAAACCGAGATTCCAGAATGCATTTAATTAAACAAAGGAATTGTTATGAACTGTTTCAAAATAATCGGTATTAAACGGTTATAAGTTTAAATAAAATTGAAGGCATAACATTTACGCAGACTTAACGCAATTTCTTACGAGAAAAATTGAATACATTGTAGCTTCAGTGACGTAACAATCCGAAATATTTATTTAAAATGAAAAAAGGGTCGTTGAACTTTTGACTGACTTCACGTGTTCAATATTGAGGTTATTGATTTTGATGCGGGATAAATTGGCATTACATTTGTAGTGGTCAAAATATTACTAGCGATGTACAAGATTGCCGGTTTGCCGACAGCTAGCGAAGGAAGATCGTGGGTGGGTATTTACGAACATAGTGTTCGATATCCGGAAGACATTTCAAAGAATTGCTAGAAACGCCTTTGACTACTTTAAAGTCACTCATTTAACAAAGATAAATCAGAAAACTTTATCGTAAACGACCTTAAAATGAAAATGGGTCGGTAAGTGTATTTGGAAAAATGAAAGACGCAGCCTCTGGAACTCCGTTGGATGCAAAGTTGACTGACGGCCTTCAAACTGACATATTATTGATTAAATACTTATATTATTTAAATGCTAAGATTTCCTGTCAAATAGTTAAATTATTATTAAAAATTCAAAATTAAAAGATTCAAGATGTAGTACAGCCTAATGTATAGGGCTTTTAAAAGTAAGCGGTAACTTTGTTTGCATATAATTCGGTAGATAATGAACTTACCTCAACATCAAAATCATATTTTAATATATAAAATAATAGGATTTATTAAAAAGTATACCTTTTCCGAAGCATTGCATGTGCCCACTACGATTTTCTTGCAGAAGTGGGAACCTCTCTTCAACACTGAACAGCAGATATTAGTTAATGTTTAGAAATACCTGTTACAGTTTTTGCAAACAATTATTTAATTGTTTCAGTTGTCGAAGTGCTGTTCGATTGTTTAAAAGTATCCCTTCTTTTAGATCACTTCAAATCGAAAAAAAATGGTTACCATCCATCTCAAACAACTGGAGATTGCTGATAACGCGACCATTACTGAAAATGTTAAGCAAAAACTGTTTTGACGGGTTGAAGTGGGGAGAAGCGCCATTCTGCATGAATATGATATGTTTAATGACGTGATTTTGCAAAGCTGGTATCACATAATTACGGAGCATGTTCAAATAATGCTCATCGACAATTGCAGATAGTTTTTTATAACATCCACTATACAGGGTGTTTTGGGATAGCATGCTAATACTTAAGGCACTTAACTTTTGAATGATTTTAAGAAAAAAATGTTATATCAACGTAGGTTCACAATCGCATTATTTGTTTTTTCGTAATACGTGTAAAATCACTTTAGATATTTTTTTGAATTTTTTTAGGTACCAATCAGGCATAAAAACAGGTCTTTTAAAATTAAAAGGTTTAATCTACTATCAACAGTGGCGTCCGCGCTAACATGTGCTTGAATGTTTTTTGACGAAAAAAATGATACGCCAGTGTTTTTTTCATAAATAAATATTATTTTTATCATTATGCTTTATTTCTTAGTAAAAATGGTTTCTTGACTTTTTTTCGTCCGATGAGCGGTTTACGATAAAAAAAATAAAAGTCATTCATTTGTATGTCGTTAGACGACTTGTGCTGGACCGGCAACATAAGTATTTAAAAACAAAATAAAACTTTGAACAATATTTATTGAAAACAATATTATTAAATGGTAACGTAAATTAAAATAAACTAATCTAAATATATTTTCCAACGCTAAGAAAAAATTATTCTGTGCGCAAAACGAAATAAATTAAATTAGATGTTGGAAATGTTCCCTTGCTGCGAATATGTATAAATATTGTTCAAAGTTTCACTTTGTTTTTAAATACTTATGTTGTCGGCCCAGTAGATGATCCCGTCTACTGTACACAAGTCGTATAACGACATACAAATGAATAGCTTTTATTTTTTTCATCGAAAACCACTCACCGGACGAAAAAAGTTAAGAAACTATTTTTACTAAGAAGTCCAGCGTAATTATAAAAATAATATTTATTTTGGAAAAACCCAGTGGCGTATCGTTGTTTTCGTTAAAAATATTCATATTTCTGCGGACGCTACTGGTAAAAGTAGATTAAATCCTTTTTGTTTTAAAAGATATGTTTTTATGGTTGGTAAGTACTTAAAAAAATTCAAAAAATATCTAAAGTGGTTTTGCACGTATTACGGAAAAACAAAATTTTTTTAAAAACTTGAACACCCTGTATCTCATAAATAATGCGATTGCGGACCAATGTTGATATAACACCTTTTTCTTAAAATCACTCAAAGATTAAGTGCCTTAGGTATTAGAATGCTATTCCGAAACACCCTGTATACAAGGATAAGTTTTTTCATACACTAACTATTTCTAAGACCAAATATCCGAGTCACTGATGTATGGAATACTTGTTAAAATAGATAAGTTGTAGTTTGAGCGCTCGTCTTTCTAGTTTTACAGTCGTTATTATCTTATTTGCTTTAGATATATAACTGATGGCGCTCTAATGAAATTGTTTTTCTGCTTAGATATTTTTTGGCAACCTCTATCTAGCATAAGAGTGATTCTTATATGGTGTAAATGTTATTGCGTTTGTGCTAGTGTATGAAGCGTAGAATAGAAATCAAATAAAATATTGGAAACTATTTTTAAATAGACCATGGGACGCATTTTGTTACAAAAATAATAAGTTTTAGCAACTTGAGCTTATTTATTATTATTATTCATTATTCAATTAATATTACAAATAATAATGAAAAATAGGAATATCAATGTTATTTCAATTCTGCTACACGGGAATGGATTGGTTAAGGGAAAACGGAGATTTCCTTTCAACCAAGCTTGGGAAGTAAAATAGATAAAGCGAAGGATCGTTTTGAAAGAAGATTAGAGGTAAGAATTAGTGAAAGGAGATGTTGCTGTTGATTTAGGAAACCTAAATCAAAGTAGGCGGTCTCGGATTCAAATCCAAAACCAGTCTAACTCGGCGCAAATAACAATGGAGGCGATTACTTTAAAGGTATGGTTAGAGATTGTAGACTTGTTACTTGTGAATTTAGTTAGTTGACACGAAGCAAACGATATCGATGAACTGAGAAATTTATTTGTGACGGCTTTATCTCAATATGGGTTGGATTACAAATCCAGCAAGACAGAAAAATTAAGAAGCACGTTGGATCTACGAATTTAATAAGAATTTCATGAAAAGGAAAGATATTTGGACCGACCAACCATTTGTAAAGATTCAAACTACCTTTCGATCTGAAATGTAGGAACCCAAATTGTTGGAAGATCAAAAATAATAATACTTGGGTTCTTTATTAGGAAGCCTGAAGGTATACTTAATATTGCAATCATAACAAAACGGCAGGCTTTAACAAAAGGCAATTCTGGTTTGATGTGCAATTTTAAAATGACGAGTAAGTTTAAAATGTGTGAAATTATAAAATTTCAAGTTAATATTTGTATTAATAATGATCAATATGGAATTAATCGCAAAACCAGGCTATACAGCAAGTGGAATATTCAAAACTCTAATATTAAATAAAAATCTTTCTAATAAAATTTGTATAATTAGCAAGACGGAAAGTAAATAAAGGAATCTTCTGATAAGGGACTAAGTTTGGATCCGAAGTTACGATCTTGCTAGCAGAATTGACAAATTCAAAAATTAGTTAATTAATAAATAAATAAAACAAAACAAAGCTCTAAATGTAGACATGAAAGCGCCAGTTCTTAACTTTAGAAAAAGTAATTTTTTAATTTTAAGAATAACAAAGTCAAAATCACTTCCATAGCTTTACAACAATTAATAATGGATAAATAAAGTAGGTTAATTAAAATTTAAGAACATTTAAAGTTAGATCAGTTAATTCAAAATAAAGTAATTATTACCCAATAAAATAATTAGATACACCACTTATATTTTAATTGTATACAACATATTAAAATTTTATCAAAATTGGAGTAGGATAATTAGGGTATCTTCATTATTAAGTAAATAAAGAAGCCTTTAATCTTTGATTTTACTTGGATAAGTTTAAAACGGCGTTTTTATTTTGAAACTTATAAAATTAGTGATAAATCAAAAATGGCACTTCCATGTTTCCTTTTTCAATTATATAAACAACAAACTTTCATACGTTACAAATTAACATTGCTTATATTAGTTTGTGTTTCTAATCAAATGTTGGAACTACGATACACCACTGCCGGCCCCGACTGGTGTATTGGTTACCATGTTTGCATCTACATCCAAGGGACGTGAGTTTAAACGCGATCGAGGTCGGTAAATTTTTCAGCGGAGAAAAATTTAAAAAACATACCTTCTCGGATAAGGAAGTAAATCGTAGGTCCCGCATCAATGTGATGTTTGGCGGCGGTATTCCTCCAGATTCAACAAAATTCTAGTAGGCTTGGCGAAATGGCTATATAACAGTTGTAGTCCAAAAGGGCCAAGAGAAATTCCACATCCCAATCCCTCAGCCACAAAAACAAACAAACAAACGGTACGGAAGTGAACGTTTCATTGTGTACAACAAAGTGTAGTCATTCGTTTTTAATGACAGTTACGATTGGTAATTTTGGGTATTTAATTTATTCTCAAACTTGAATTATTTATTAAAATGACCATGTTTTAATTAACTTGATCGTTGATAATTATGTTTCATGTAGCCGCCAGCTGATGGCGTGTGAAATAGTGAATAACCTCAGAGGTTACATGAAATGATGTGTTGTGATTGCACACTTTGTGGTAGGATATTTTCCTGTTTTCAACGTGTCACCTTTAGTTTTACCGTTGATACCAAACGAAATTGGCTCCTGTTTTATAAGGGATTATCTTAATCTTGATTAAAATTGTAGTTATTATAAATGGGACTCTGTGGACTTAGGAGGTCCTATTAAAATAGTTGTGGAAAAGGAGGAACGTTGCCATTTCGTGGTTGCGTTAGAAAACAATTTGAATAAGACGAAAAGGAAGCTCTTTATCTGCTCACTATGGGATTGCGCTTTCCGTTTTGATAAACCCAAATCCACGTTTAATTTTACAATTTAAGTTAGATTTATAGTCGCCGATTAATTTGGAATTCATTCTATAAACATAAAAGATCCCGTAAGAAACCTGTTATTTGACAGCTATATTTTTTTATAGTTGTTTATAGACTGTTTTATTAATTTAAATTAACCTTGATGGATTAATATGTTTAAGTAAAGCAGTTCATTTTCTTCAAATAAATTCGCACAATTATTAACAAATATCGCCTTAACGAATGCTTATAATTGGCGCACTTACTTGATTTTGGGTTCACTCTGTCAATATAAATTTGCGAAGGAAAATGATTGTTTATGTACACTTTTGAACGTTTACAACATTATTATTTTTATTGATTTGTTGAAAGCGTGAATTTAGTTAGCAAATACTTCTAAGTCTGGCAAGGAATTCCTTACCCTACATTCGCTCAAAGTCCAAGAATTAGACTTTATCGCAAGTGTTGCACCTGTCGATATTTCCAATTAAGTATACTTGTGAATCAATTTAAATTCATCTTCCCTTAAGATATTTACTTTATGCACAAACGTAAACTATTGATTAAAAATTGTCTTGCAACTTTTCGATTAAATTTGATTACGTCACGATAATTTATTCCTTTTAATTAGGGTCAAATCAAAAGTGTAAGTTTTATGCAATCAATTCAGACAAAAGTTAGTATTGAAAGGTTACTTGGTATAGGTGCAATTATTCCCCTTCCGCTGAGGAATCCCGTTCGTCTTGGGGAATCGTATATATGCATAGTGTTTCAACCATTTTACAGCTATCCCTTTCCTGATCAGCGCTTCTGGAACAGGTGTCGCCTTTTAACCTTGATGGTACCATACTTATGCATAGGATGCTGTGTCGGATTGCACCGAATACACTGAGTTAGTCAGGCTAATAGTTCTACATCCATCGATTATCTAGGGACCATGTCTTGGTGGCAAACCATATCGTGAAAACTATTAACGTTTGATGAAGTCAAAATTGTTTGTATATAACTCTGTAGAAGATTTTAAACGTTGTTGTAGCAAGTCAAATCTTAAACATTTAAACGTTACCATTAATAGAAATAGCGATTCCCAAAATGCGGGGCAATCATTTTTAAGGAGGAAGTATTGAAATTTTAATTGTTTTTAAACTTGGATTGCTTAGTAAGGATTTTGATACTTCCCGCGCATGTAAATTACACTTTATTTCAAATTTAATTTGCAGTTATGTTTATAATGTCAAATAAATGATAGTACAAAATCACAACTAAGAATTACATAATTATTTGTTCTCATTATATTTTAATTGTACTTTAAATTACCAGCTGAGATACACTTTTCAACTTTATAGTCGTTGAAAAGTTTAATTATATAATTGAAGCTTATGTTCCAAGTTTAGCAACGAGTTTATTAATTTCAGACTTTTAATTTTTTTAGATATTAAAAGTTCCATCTTGAAATGAATAATTAATTTATTTTCATTTTTAAAAATTTCTAGGGCGAAAAGCTATGGAAAGTAATTTTATAGTTTATGTCATTGAAAGTGCAATGCCCAGTGATATTGTTTAATGTCAGAATGTAACTATCACAATGATTGCGAATGAGTTTCATTACAACTGATGTTTGTTTTTCAAAGTTTAACATTTATTTCAGTTATTGGATACGTCCTAATGTTTTTATTTGTTTTTCGATTTTATAGGTATATCTGATTTAATGAATAATAAAAAAGGAGTTCGACCTTTGTCTCCTTTAGATGTATTGTTATTCAAAGGTTTGCCTTTTCCTTTTTTAATAAATTATACAATTAAATATTTTAAACTGCACTTCATTAATCAATAAAGAATAAGGAAATGTCGATGACCTCAATTTAATTGATTTTGCCATATGCGAATGTAAGTGAAACAATGTTACACATTTTTCGAATTACTTTAATGTGTATCTATGCTTAATGTGGTTGATTATACATACCATATGGTATATATAAATTTTCTAAGTTTTAAATTTATATGTATTCAAATTCCATTGAATGATAAATTTAAAGTGGTGTAATTGAAAGTATTGCGAACGAGCTGGTTTCTTATCTACAAAATAAGACCTAACAGTAACACTTGTCATGCAGATAAGAAATTTCTGGAGAGAAGCGGAACAGAGTTCTATTAGTGCAAACATTCCGATTGCGCTCAGATTCTAATTCAATTAATTGAAATAATTTTTTATTTAGTTTTGACGATAAAGTCGTTACGAGATTTAAAGTTAGTGGCGACGGTAGCAGTTTGTATATGCTTTTATTAAGGGCGCTTCCCGAGCTGAATTTTTCAACTTCAGTCGGTTATGACTAACTTATGTAAAGAAAAGTAGTCTATCCACTTCTTTAATCAATTAGCGTAGTTGTAATACACAATAATTTTTTTGTGGATAAAACGTTACTTAATGGCTCAGAAAATAAGTGATGCATAATTAGCTTCTTCGTTTAGATTTGCAGCTCGTGTAGTTGTACAAGAGTTTGTCTTGAGAAGCCCTGCTTAAATTTAATGTTTTCATCAAGTTCAGGTTCACCTACGCTCCTGGCACATATAATCGATGCTCCCTGGGTGATAAGTGTACGTATCAACGCATTACTCTTTCGTGGTGTTTATCAAAGCTTACTACGAAGTTTATTAATTTTTCAATCAATTTTAAAAGACAATGAATTTATAAATTTTTATGGAGTAAATTAGCAATTTTATTTCAGCAACTTTCAGGTAATCTTCATGTTTCTTCTTAGCGAGCTTTAAATGAATGGAGACCTGCCTACAAGAAATATTTGTAGTGAATATTTTATATTCTGTTAATAAACAACTTTGTTATAAAAATGATTATAACAAGTATGTTGAAATACAATATTATTATTAAATTTAAATTTACCAGACTACATCTTGTTTAGATGCTCAGTGATATTTTGTTTACACCTCGTATAAAGATACTTAATTTGTCGTTTTTATCAAAATTAATTTTGTTATATATTGAATATTTACTTTTCTGATTCTTTAGATCAACCCTTACTGTATGAAGCTTCGATGTATAGTGGTGCCTGCTTCGCTACAACCATAAGTGTGCGTTATGATAATTCTCCCCAAAGCTAGTGCACATACCAAGGCTACACAAAAAGTTTATTCCCTATTTCTGTTCGATTAACTCAGCATGCAACATATCCAGAGCTTTCATTTGAAAACCTCCCACATTGAATAACTCTTTAATTCGTAAAATTATCAAAAATCACTAAAACACGCCGATTTTGTTTTCGAGGGGGACATTTAATAATCTATTCAAATCAGTTGGAGAATTTTTATCCTCCCCTCTAACTACCCCCGTCCCAAAATTTTAAATGGCATTGCCCCATGTGTGATATATCATTTTAAAGGGTATAAAATTATTAATCTTTTACATCAAAGAAAATTACAATCGGCTGAGCTGTTCGTAAATTAGACACAAAAATGTATTAAACCGGGCAATTAATTGTAAAACGTTGACAGCACTATCGATATTGTGAGCGCAAAGATTTTTAAATTAAATAACGCGCCAACTATTTCTAAGTTAGTTATAGTCTTACGATGTAGATGGCACTGCAAAGATTTAGATGATGTCAGTTT
>JAHWXV010655657.1:0-10176 GCA_024586415.1 Phrixothrix hirtus
TTTTTGAATGTTTTATTATTACAAACGAATTTCTGTGACGGTTTACTTTCATTGTTACCAAAAAAAGAAAGCATTTTCCGATATATGAAAGTACCCAATTCGGATGGGCTCAGTTAAGAAATTAGTGTCACGGCGTCTTTTAAGTGTTCAAGTGCTTAAGTGTTTTTAAATTCTATACAGAAAGTGGGTGGTGGTCCAATATTACGCAAATCTATGTGTATTAAGTTTCGTAAATTCTCAGCAGAACAAGTGAGAACCTTCCAGTTTCACTATCGCAAAGGTTCTAAACTGGCTGAAATGCGGAGTTTATAGAGCACTTCCATACCTTACCTTGTTGATAAACATGGTCAAACTATGTTTAGATTTATTGACAATTTGCGTTAAAACTGCTATAAATCATGCAGCTACACATTTTTAAACGACAGATTTGAGTAAGAGTTATTTTTCCGCTCTGTTTGACACCTTATTTATATTTTTGAATTAAACGGTTTTCCATAGAATTATATAAACGTAGATAGCTGTCGTATTTTACATTTGATCTTAACTAAATTTTTATATTTCATGGTACGGGCTATTTCTAATGTACCTACAGTATCAGATGTATCATATAATCATTTATGGGTTAATTATCAGCCTAACGTTATCTCGATAAATTTTTATCGTGATGTCATAGTCCGCAAATCATAAATAATGGATTCAACTTCCTTTCCGGCCTATTTATCGGTACGTAAACGTCGTGACCCTAAACGTTTGAACTTGAGATCGGATAATTGAAGCATAGAGCTAGAAAATCCTATTACATAATTGGCAAAATATATTAAATACAAGTAATAAAAGTTTGTACGAGCGCGAGGTTCAATATTTGCAGGTTATATAAATTCAAATATTTATATAAACCAAATTCGTGCAATTTTTCTAGCAGAAAAATTTATTTTAACAATTAATATGTTTTTATATTGGAACTAAAGTACGGAATTAAACGCAATGATAATTTATATAACAATTATTGAAAGCAAACGACATATCATTCCATAAATTTAAATAAAAAGTCAATCAATAATTCAAAATGATTTAACCAGAAGTCAGTTTACGTAGTTGTACATATTCGCAGCATAATAAAAGGATAATTACGTATAGTAACAATAACGTGATTTAAATTTGAATTAAAACGGGGAGTGAATTTACAAATTAACAAAATAATAAAAAATAAGGAACTGTTTTTAACATTTGAGATCACGTTACAGTTCTAATAGATTTCGAAAAATTTGATATTCACATATCAAGATAAATTGTCTTAAAATATCATTTATTGGCTACTAATCGCTCGTGTGGTTTTAGAGCTCTAATCCTTCAAAATGAGACGCCAGAATTAAACACTTTGATAGTAGAGAAGCTCAAATTTAAACAGTGTTAGAGGGCATACGCAGTGACTAACTGCAGAGGCAGTTATATCAATTTAGATGCACTTCAGAGTGCTTATCGATGAACAAATTTTCAGATCTTAGATTAGAAAGGTGGCACCTTGCTAACGAATATTTGTATAAAACTACAAATATTAAACTTCACTTGGTAAAGATATATATTACAAAAGAAATGAGCACGCCATGAATTCACACAGGAAGCGACACGCATGATATAAATCCAGAAACAACAATCATACTATAAAAGAAGAAGCGTTCATCAGCGCACTTAAACCTAATGTTCGCATCAGGAGTTCCATTCCAAGAGCTCCTGCTGCTTGTAGTGTTTACCTGGTTGTTGATTACAGAAACTTCATCTCTTGTTTAACTGATATCCGCAGACAACAACAGGAAATACTCTATGAAATCGCAGTCGACTACACCCACACTTCACCTCAAGGTGATAATCGATAAATTGCAGATTAGAAGCTGACATTAATTATAATAATTGCCAAACATAACGGGATGTATACGAAATGGAATGTGAGGTTAAATTTTCTCAAAAATAGAAACGTCCTACTCTTTTACGAGTACATCAACACTTAATTAATTAATTGTAATATAAGCTAAAGGTCATACGGCGTTATTTATCATCACAATGAAACCAGTTTCATAATCCAAATCCGCTTCACCGTATTAAATTGACCAAATATCCCTCTTACCCCCTGGCGTTTTTTGGTATCTTCATTTTCTATTTCCATATTCAACTTAGAGATTTGAATGAATCTTTTATTTGCAACATTTATTATTACGGTATAGTCAGAAAGTTCAGGAAAATAATTTTACAAATTTTTGAACATTTCAGGATAGCTCACAACTTTAATAGGCACTAATTAAATGTTTTGACTAAAAATATGATAATTCTGTAAACATCAAGTGCTTTTCCATTACTATTGCACAATTACATTTTTTAATTAGCAAGACTACATGATTGATGCCAAATTATCTGTAGCGATCGAATTTTATTTTATTGTAACTTCACAAACCCATTCGATGATAAGTAGATTTAGTTCTCTCAAAGTGTGAGAGCTCTGTATCATCCTTCAAATGGTTAACGCCATTTCATATAATTGTGTTTATTTTACAATTATAACGTCTGTTAGTGTGTAATTCATAAAAGATTCTTCTATTGCAAATCAAAACTTAAAAATATAAAGTGTGAGTATTACGTCACTATGTACATTAAATTTTTATAAGATAAACCCTGCAACTATAGTCTTATACAATAAACAGCTAGTTTTAGTTTTCGATAACTCGCAGTTATACTAAATCTAGGACAATTATTACTTTGCATTGTTCCCCCGCTCAAAGCATCTGCTGGCATCTTTATTTAAATTAATAACTAAGGACTGAATTTTTTCACGACCAGCTGTCCTCTACGTACACAGGGGTGGCTTCTTTCTATAACACAAGCATTATACAATCAATCACAATTTCTACAAAATTGTGTAGAACTTGCATTTGTTTCAAACGAAATAACTGTGTTATACTGTGATTATACGGAAAATGAGTGTTGGCTAATTATTCCTGTATTTTTGGCGATGGTATAACAGCTCTAGAGCTGGAAATTAACTTTTATGCGGGTCTGGTATAGATTTATTCAGCTACCTAAATATAGTATTCGGCTATTCGGCGTAACTCATATCGAAGATTATTGTCGTGGATTCGCAGATGTTCAAAATGTAACTTTATCTTATTTTCGTGGCACCTTATCTATGTTAGTATTCGATCTTATTTTTGTACGTACTTGTACGTACTTGTACGTACTTGTTTTGTATTTGTTAACAGTTTTTCTGGTGGGGTCTTGACGGTATATACATGAATAATTTGTTTATGCATTGATGTTTTAATGGTCGTCTATCAATTCCATTCTAATTTTTTAAATAATCAAACGTTAGTTGTATTTTAAACCATATATTTCGACGTATTTACAACTATGTAAATATCCTAATTCTATGGTTGTTTCTTAATCTATACGTGCATTAACTACATAACTCCACTATATACATTTGCTCTATGAGCAGGTAGTTTTAAAATAGCTACTAATGCGAAGTGCATGCAACGGGCATCGCGTACTTTACAGTGTTTATTATTTAATTGTGGGACTCCGATAACTAGGATATACCGAGGACAAGTTAAGATTTATTTGTACAATCTGGATTAATTATGCATTGTTCAGTGTAGTCCTTAATTTCGTTGCAACGCGTGGGGCTATGAAATTCTCGGATAATCCTTAGAATATCATAATATGATTTCACGGGGATGCGTTTTATTCGTATTAGCCCATAAGTTCGCTGCAGTATGTGGTTACTCTGTACTTTGATGTGGTCCTAAAGTGTTCGTAAGATCTGTTATATGCATAGGTTGAGGTTACTAAGGCGGGGAAATAGGGATAGTTCTGCTTTTGCATGAAATTATGCCCTCTGTTCTAGCTTAAAATATTTAATTTTCCGGAATTCTGTTGATTGCCCCTGCCTATTTGTACAGTTTGTACATATCTAGTGGCATCTATCTATCTGTCCTATATTTCCTATAACCAAAAGTACGGTTTCTTACCCCTATTTTATAATTTACATTTTTCTTAAAACTAGTTTCTAATTTTATTTACTAGATGTCCTTACATTTATCAAAATGAAATAAATAATATTTACATATCAGGTGTTTGCTTATGTATTTAATCAGTATTTTGATAAGTTCTTCTTAATTGAAATGTCCTTTAATCATACTTTATCTTTAATATATTAACAGATTTTTCCCAATAATGTTTTAATAATTATTTATTTAACCGTGTTTAGCCATCTAATGATTAATACTGTTGCATTTATTTTACTTCTTTATTCTATTATTTCAATTTATTCAATATATTAAATATTTTGAATCAAATTTTAATCTATTTAATTTATTAACTATTTTTTGACGATTCTATGTATTAATTCTTCCTATTTCTATTAATGTGTGTGTCCTTAGTTTCTCTTACAGAAATTTAATACAAAAAATAGATAATAATAGTTAATATAAAGGTTCACTGAAATTTTGCTAGAATAACTGTCACTACGGATAACGGAGATTTTAAATGTGGATGGAGTTGGGACTTAAAATACATCAAAGGTGTGCTTTATTGATTTTTCCATGATAATCAAGTTATCATTCGTTTATTAACAACATAAGATAATGCCTTTCATGCTTTTTGTTACAGAACCAAGCCTTTTCAAGTATCTTTTACAAAGAAGTTGTATTGCAATGAAACATATATCATTCTTCACGCCCACCTTTTAATGATATTAACGTAACATGTTTCTCTGAAACATTCCTTTATAGAATGCATCTGTACAAACAGCAAAATACTCATACGCCTTCGATACATCTCACAAATAACATTACGAATTGAACGTTGACCAAACTTATCCATTTCAACAACTATTGTAGTTCTTTGTTTCTTTTTCGTTGGTCCTTTTAATAGTTCATTTTCATTTATTCTTACTTTAATATCATTTACAGTTGAAATACTAATTTTTAAGTCAAAACAACTAAAGTTTATGCACCTCATAAATGCAATATCTGATGTTCCATAAATAATTTCTCTTTTGATAATATTTTGAGTGAGTTTTATATAAATAACGTGTTAAAATACATCTAATATAACAAATAGGAAGGTAACCTTAATTATCACATTTCCGTTCAAAGTACGGTATCATGGAAGCAATTATTTCTTCTTGTATTTGTAATAATTTTGGCATTTCACAAATAAAAAGTATAAATAATCCTTACTATAACATTCTCAAATTGTAATGAGCTTCTGAAAGAGTAAAATTAGCCTTCCTGTTTTGTCTAATTAGTTCGTTTTAAATATAAAGAAGTCCGCTTTCGAAAACCTCATTAATTGTATAATTTAAATAAGTTATTTAGAATCGCAGCACTTTATTTCGATTTATATTGAATACTTTTGAATTTTTACTCTAATTTACGTTTGAACATTCTGTATATATTTTTAGATCGATTCCGTCTACAAACTTGTTTATTGTATAACTAGATTTATTTTGAATTTCATTTTTTATTTTGGTTATATAACAACGTAAAGAACTATAATCGGCTATTATTTTTGTAAACATTAGATTAGAAGTTCACGAACTTGACCTTTCAGTCACAAAAATAAACAAGTGCCCGACTGAGATACCACTTATCAAATTGTACATACCTTTAATACGTCAAAAATAGGAAATTTTTATAATTTAAAACCTCTATAATTAGCTTATTTTAATTAATATTCAAAATTTTAAAGTATTTCTACTTCCTTATTGATTTTTGTAATAAGATGTATAATTTACATCTTATTTCAAGACTTGTGAACGAATTTTTGTTTATATTAACCAAGCCAGGGTGAATTATATAATTGGTTTACGTTAAAATTTACCGTTAGTAATTACCAGACAAGCTGATGTAATTATTTAATTCAAAATGTTTATTTATTTACTACTTTTTAGGGGGAAATATCACTAAGTCCCTTTATTCTCTGCTGCCAAGTTAGATTACGAACACATATAAATTACGGGTTTTCTAGCCATGATTTCTAGAGTACTTTCAAAGTTCATTTGAATAGTATCTCACTTGAGAACCGAGAGTACATTCAAACTTCACGTGAGAATTAAACATACCTGTAACTTGCAATTTATAAACGAAATAAGCCGTTTATAAAAAGCAAATTACCCTAGTGAAATTCTACATTAAGAGGATGCATTTTATCTTCAAGTAATTAAGAAAGAGTTCATTCTACACAAAATTTGTGTTTGTTTTGATACTTTGAAAATTAAAAAGAATGTAATGCCTTAATTTTCATAATTAGAACCGATTACGAGAATATTTTGATTTGAATTGATTAAATTGGAACTGTATTAATTCGAGAACGTTGTAGTAAAAGATAGGAATTTTGTTTTACATACCAGTTTGATTACAAATAAGCAATGTAAATTATCCATGTGGATAAAAGTAATTTTATTCCGTCTCCTTACCTTATAATTGTGAGAAAAGGAACTTGCGATCTGTCTCCGTCGCCCAATATTGTAGACACTAGTCTGTCTCGTCACACAAAATATAACTCAATTAAACACTGCAAAACTTGTAAACAACCCACTAGTTATCCTATTCATTAAATACACCTACGCACATGAAATCAAATAAGGATTCACAAATAAACAAGAATTCATAAGTTTCAACGTCCATTTTGTGAAATCGATAAAATACATGCAATTGTTAGTAAAGTTACCTAAAAGAAATCATATAAATCTGTTCAAAAATAAGCAGGCAAATTTAACAAAATTTACATATTCGATTTCGTACGAAATAAGTACAAGATACTCATGAACAGATAAAGCATTAGTTAAGCATCATAATTAAAAATACATAAACTGTTTGTAAATAATTAAATTGGAGAGTATACATCATAAATAGTACGAGCTTGTGTTTTATAAAATACGAAAGCGCACTTCTACGAGTACCTATAAAATCTTTTGATAAATCGATCATAATTAATAAATTTTATATGCTTAGATGTACAGGGAGGTCCGTAAGCAAAGTATAGTATAAAGCTGATATCAGTAACTAGTAGAGCTCCTAAATTTTGTGATTCTAACCCGTGTGTGCATAACTTTACATTTTAGTTTGATCTATTAAACCGTTACTTCAAACTCAAAGGTGTTGGGCCTACTTTTCGACTTTGACGTTACCTGAGGCATGATATTTATAAATGAACTCCTAGTTCAGCACAATAAATTGGCGCATCGAGCAGAAATTCGTTGCAAAATAAATTGCTGGCAAATTACACGTAAATGTAACTAGTACCTCCATAAAAAATGTATTTCAATATATCTTTTAGGTGTCACCATGAAATTACTAACGATTAAATCATATCGACATTAAAATAAAAAGATTTTATTACCTAATTTATTAACCATCAGAACAATTTGTTTAACTTGACGGATTTGTTGACACATTTTGCTTTGTTGCTAAGACGCTGTGGCATTTTTTTAAACTTAGTATCGACTTCACAACATACCACATTTAGGTACCATAACTGTTTGTTTTTAAATACAAACATATCAAAATTTCTTTTTACGGATTCTGGTATCACTAAAGATGTTTTTTCAAAAATACTCAACGCCTTTATGGTTATTAAAATAAAAAATAATGTACTTTTTCAAAGCACAAAGGCGTATAAATATAATTAACACTTCTTGCTTTGTCACGGGCGCGTTAGGTGTTACGCCCAACAACGATACTGATAGCTGATAGCTATTCGGAGTAGCGGGGGATTCCAGGTAAAGTCCACCAGCGCCATCCGCGCTCTAATGGAAGTCGTTAGAAACGCGTATAATGAGTCAAGATATATGAAAGGCGTCACTGCTTCAGATAAGCCGCTGAAAGTATGGAACTGTCCTTCGGAACAGCTACAAATAGTTTTGCGTCCTCTAGCTGATTTGCCTCGAGGCTACCTGTTATTAGGGCCCCAAATATTATTATCAATTAAGCTCGTGATCAAAAGGTAGAACCTTAATTAGTACATATCCCCTGAAATACAAGTATTAGCAATTAACTTATTCTACGTTTAAATAAGAGTCTAGTTGAATAATGCGACATATCTGTTGTTAAAGCAAAGGCTTATTTAGCATACACACACATATAATAGGTTACAAAAGGTTACGGGAAACTTCTCCGTCTCTTGAATTTGGCCTGATTCGAGAGTTACGGGAAGAACTACTCAGTGTACTACAAACTAAAATTAGGGTTAAATATACTGGGTACAGTCCACAATCGGGACAGAAGGTATGTAGTAAAAGGGATTCCCCTCGCACGGGAAGATTTAAACTAGCCTTTACAATTGGTTAGCAGCCGGGACTTTGACTTAAATTGAGTTCTCTCAGATAGACCTGGATATTTCGCTTATACCTTTCACAGGCCAACAAAAAAGATGCAAGGGAACAATATTATAAAAGGGTACCTGAGTTTTATTTGCCAATTTACCGGGCTTCTTGATTTCCCTAAACCAGAATCTTCAATCTTGATTCATTCATGAATTCCTACGACTACAGAAGAACGTGACACGTCCAAAAAGCAGCAACTGGGGTGGAGAAAAAAGCAGGTCAATCCCCAGCGATATGCTATTCCATCTCTCAGACTTGATATCCCAACATACTACATTATGCTAAGCCTCCATACTCACACGCCCGAACACTTCAAACAAGGAATCAACACACACGACCCATTTTTACACAAACTACGCGACGAATTCATACCGATTAAAAATATCGTCGAACTCCATCAGAAGTGAAAAAATACATTTAATTGTCACTTTTAAATGTAATTATCAAATTCCCAATCGTCATGGACGTAGAAAACGCGTCTCTCGTGTTTTATCCGACAGGAAGCTCCCTATTTATTATTTTTTTGTTATCCTTGCCAACAACAACAATTTAAACCAAAAAGATTTTGTTTATTAGGCACGGAACGCCAACAAAATCTGACAGCTTATCGGCTAGTAAACATTCAAATTAATAATTTTTCGGGTAATTGAAGTTTAAATTATTTAAAGATTTCTTTATATTTAGTAACAATATTATACATTTATTTTTTATGCTTCATCAACATTACATACAACTAAAATATATAAAGAATACACAGTGTACATATGTATATAAGAACTAGCAAAACATAACTTAATTGTGACCTAAAATATTTGAATTTTCCAAAGCTTTAAATGTCACGAAATATTTGATAATTTAAGCAATTTAAATAAATTCTGTAAGATTACGGAGTATCACAAAATTTATATCAATTAGCCGAACTCTTAAACTGTTATGGAAATATAGCTATTTGTAAGAATCATGATATCGGGTATTGCTGTATTGTACAGGGTGAGCGAAACTCGACGTCTCAGCTCTGCTAGAAGAAAAAAAAAACGATAGAAGACATCTGAAAGGAGGTTCTTAAATGGGATTAACTAAGATCTATTTTAAGGCAAATTTGCATATTTTTTCATGTTTTTAAACTGAATCAATGACGTCATCGAATTTTTGTTGCATAAAACACCTATATTTTGGCATATTTAAAAATAGCTGATTTTTCTAAACAAATTTTGTAAATAAAAAACTTTCTATCTTTTTCCGTTAAAAAATTATAAGCAAATCTGTAAAAAAAAAGTATTATCTAAAATTCAAAATTGTCAGACTTAAACAAGTAGCTTTTAGAAAAAATAAGAAAGTCGCATCTGTCAATAATTAAAAATTATTAATTTTATTATTAATTAGTATTAATTATTAATTTTACATTAAGAAACACCGAAGGGGACAAAGTACGTATGTAGGCAATCACTACAACAAATTTTCAATGTTAGCACCTCCTACTTCTTGACACTTATCCAATCTCCTCCTTACTTCTCTCACTGAAGCCGTGCGTAACATTTCTGCAGATAGTTCGTCGCAAGCGTTTCACATTTTTTCTTTTAAATGTTCCAAGTTAACAGATGGTATTTTGTAAACTTTATTTTTCAAAGTTCTCCACAAGAAGAAGTCTAGTGGCGTCAACCCCGGTGATTTAGGCGCCCACTGTATCGGTCCATTTATACCCATCCAATTTTCTCCATAAGTTTCATTTAAATATTGTTGGACAATTCTTGCTTTATGGGGTGGAGCTCCGTCATGCTGGAAATACATGTTTGCTCGCAACT
>JAHWXV010655660.1:0-10535 GCA_024586415.1 Phrixothrix hirtus
GATAAAGCTGCTACGAGTATCTTTTATCGGCAATGTTCAATGAGGTAAATTTTATATTAACAGCCTAAAGTTTTCACAGTTAAATGAATCAAATTGAGAGGCAAAAAATAGAACCTGATCCCTTAAGCAGCCAGGAAAGCATTCTTTGCTTTTAAAAATTTATAGTAACCAAAATAGGTGAGATTTAAGCCTGCTGCCAATTAAAACGGGATGTCTTTTCCTGAATTTTATCTCCTTAAATAATAATTATCTTCACCAGTAAAACGGAAGAGTGATGATCTAAATTATTTTTCTTAATCTCCATAAATGTTGACAAAAACATATACGTAATATAATAACCCAAGAAGAAAACGTCTAAAAAGAGATACCACAAAATTACCAAGAGATAATTTGACATTCAAATTACTTAGTTGAATAAAATAAATATGTACGAACCTTCAATTTTAGCGAATCCCTATCTAAAACTGAAAACGTTCCTTTGATTATATTTCCACGATTATCCCAGAATACGGTCAACCAAATTGGAATATTAATTGTATAAATTCAACAGTTAACTATTACCATCCAATTTGAAATAGAAAAACCACTTTTTATCCGTCACATCGATAATTATATCGTAATCAATTAACTAATTGGTTTTCTAATGGAAATAAATCTATATTTGCTTTTACAAGAATAAAGCTCTCTCTGCCTTGTTAAATTATATTGTAACAATCAGAAAATGTTTTTAGAACTCGACGATTTCTTTTACGTTCGGTACGGTATAATAACATTTTATGGACTAGAAATAAACAAATTCGAAAATATTTGTCATATACAGTCAGATTTTAAAAACAATGAATTCGTCACAGTTACCAGCACTAAATAATATATATTACATGCCTAATTAAGCGACGTAGCAAACAACAACAAAACAAAGAATATCAAACAAAGTAGTGATTAAAGAATAAAATCATTTCTACGTAAATAAGCCAAATCTTATTTAAATCAACAGAATCCTTGATGGCAGTTTTCGTTATTCCATTTTATGTAAGCTGCTTCTCTGTTTTCTTTTGAAAATGTTAGGCTTTCTGGAAATAATTTTATCATCTTTCCTAAAAATATTATGAAAAATATTATGACCCGTTTCAAACTAATATCAATTTTATATTTTTCAAATTGGCCGTTCTTAATGTATATCTTATGTTCATTCACTCTTATTCTCCATAATCTTCCAATTTTTGCAATATAGAATGTACTACGGTTGCAAGGAATTTGGAAATACAACCTTAATTATTTTCATCTTAGATTTTTAGTTTTGTGCATTCCTGTTCTTCGCTAATTAAAGCCATTTTCTATTTTAGCAGTGTTTAACTCCATATTTAGGGTTTGGTATCAGATATCACAGCTAGTTTATGACAATATTATTAAAATGCTGTTATGTTCTTTAAAAAAATGATTTCAGAGTAACATTTAGTTGTAAAATGAAATAAATTAATTTCTTCGTAATGGTTGTTTATTCTTAGTGCAAACTATTGCATACATCATGTCAACAAATAAAAGTTAAACGATTACCGTCCCCACATTGAAAAAATCTGTAAACAAACTGGCGATTTTAGCAGAATCTTAATTTTCATTTAAATAGCGAAAAAATAGTGAAATATTCCATTATGCTAGGAATAAATATCCTTACAACTTCTTCTAAATAAACATACGATTGGTAACAGTTTTTAATAATAACAAATAAGGATATTATTTTAACAAATTAATATTTTTTTTTAATTTGACATTCGTTATATTAAACTAAAGAATTATGATTAAGACATCTGTGCTAGACTACTTTAATTTAATGGGGAGGTTAAAGGAAAGAATATATATCATAAACTGAATATTTTACAGCAACATTAAATAAACCCATCGAAGGGAATTATAGGTAACGTGTGGTTTATAACATGAAAAATGGAAACTAAAAGGTTTATAATGGGAATAAAAGTCAGTCTTGAATATAAGAATTTATATTTCTACAGTTATTTGATATAAATTTAATAAATGGCTTGGTTGACAAGTTAAGTTGTCGCGTTTCCAGAGATTTTCATTTTAACGTGATGAAATGTTGAATTTTTGCTTTCTTACGATACTGTCTAAATTTAGAAAACGCTTAGAAAAGTCCTTTTAAATCGTTTAAAGTTTTAAAACCGAAAACTCTAATAGACGAAATAAAATTGTAATTAACCATTATCTATTCATTGTCAAGGTTTAAGGATTCGTTAAAAACATATTTAGCTTGAATCTAGAAGAAATTAACTGCTGGGTACATTAATCTTTCATTGGAAACAATTACGAAAACATTTGGAAAATACATTCGAAAGAATTTGATAAGGACTAAAGTGATGCAGACAAAACAGAATGTGGAACTAACACATGACCAGAATACAAAAATGAAGTTAACTAAGAACCCGAGAATGAGAAATCTCATAGGAATAGGTATTCAGAATTTCAAACGACGAAAAGACTTATCCGAATTTAGTAAGCCATGAAGTTGTTACATTTAAAAATGTACTAAGGGAGTGTTTCGTGTTTTAGAAACGTATTTATAGATGTTACATAATTATAAAGCTTTCTTACATATAGATTGCAGATATAATTATTGCATCAAGCAACATAAGCGGATCATCAGGGTAATATTAAATGTAAATAGATTCTACGATTATTAATACAATGAATCCCAAGAAAACCTACCTAATATGTAATTCCAATTTGTAAAACAAACACAAAGGGATTATCCCTCTTTACATTATGCGGTAGAAGCGAAAATTTAAAATTCAATTTTCTTTGGTAGTTTAAAACAAATTAAAGTCGACGTTAATTCAGTTTGTAGTAATTTTAACATTTTAATAGAAAAGTGGCTCGTCTTATGGTGACCACAAAAGACTAAATAAGCCCGTAGGGTACAGAAGAAAGAAATAAGGGATGGAATGCATAGTACATGAAAAGGACGATGTAACAGCAGTAAGCAAATTTAGTAACCTTAATTGAAGCAATTTGATTGTCCACGAGGTTGTTCTAGCGAATCCCTTTAGTCGTTGGGGTAACCAGGCGCGCAACGCTGTACAGTTCCCTGTTGGGATAACAGGAAGGTTCGAGAGAGGTCAATTTCAGGCTTGGGTATGCGACACATCAGAGGCCGGACGTGAAAGCAATACAATTTTGAAGTTTATTGCTTAGTGCCATCTCTCAATAATTTTTCAAGAATTCAGCTTAGGAATATTCGGAAGTATTTCAATTGAATACATATTGTCAATGTTAAATAATTTCCAATAAAGATCTTGATACATGATATTCAAATGACGCATTAAGTAACACAATTTAGAGTTGCCTCGTAATTCGTTAAACTAATACGATCGATGACAACAGAAATTGGATTTACGACAAGACAAAGTTTGATGTATTAGTATAACCTGACAAACACTAGAAATCGTAGGAGGAAACTTAAACAACACGATCTCATTAAACATTATCAGTCAGTTTCCTTTCTACCCATCGCTTCATCTTTAGCCCTAGATAATTTGCAAATCAGAAATGCGGATAAACACAGGACACTATCAAATTTTAAGTGCTTAACAAGCCGTGACGTCTTATCGCTGGGGGAAATACAGTAATTTAACTGGAAACCAACCGTGCTTTCCGGTGTAGGTGATTACTTTAGAGCTTTATAATTAAACTATCGACTACGTCACGTCTAATATATCCTTTTTAGTCGGCATTATTGATTATATAAGAGCGTCCGTTTTAACAGCCTGAAAACGATTCTGTGTTCTTTTATTAAACAGAACAGTGTTCTCTAGAGTCACACACAGTGCTTGTTATTACATCCTTTCACATCAAGTTATTCGAAACGAGATAGAAAAATGCGAATAGGATATAGGGGTGAAGTAGCAAAGCAATTCAATATATAGAAAAAAGTAAAGCTTTACAAACTGGTAAATTGGGCGCACTTTGGAGATATTTTTCAATGCAGCCGTGAAGACAAATATTACGCGAATAATACGGGACAAGAAGTGGAAATGTTTGATTATCGACCTTTGAATTAAACATAATAGGAACTATTTAATAATACATTTGATGAAAAGCTTTGAAGGTTTTATGTACGAGGGTAAGTCATTAATTAACCGCAACGTAACCTTATTTCAACACAAATAGATAACCTACATTAAGATGATTCTTCAACATAGCTTAAGATGACTAGATTGTGAAGCGAATTTATTTATACGTTGCTTAAGACGTATGTTTTTACGATCTGGTTACCTTAATATAGTCCCCTTGATTTTTGATGCCCTCATAGAAGAACTTTCTTGACTGAGCAGCGAGTCACGTATATGTTGCTTTCGTCACGTTTTAGTTAGAA
Source organism: Phrixothrix hirtus (assembly GCA_024586415.1). Classification (NCBI taxonomy): domain Eukaryota; kingdom Metazoa; phylum Arthropoda; class Insecta; order Coleoptera; family Phengodidae; genus Phrixothrix; species Phrixothrix hirtus. The sequence goes on from JAHWXV010655660.1 coordinate 4,385, forward strand.
GTGAATTGGCCGCTCTTTCTCATGCATCTCAGTTGTGAAACAATTTTTGTATTTTGCAATCCATTTGTAGGTACTCCGCGGCAACACATCAACGCCGCTTCTACAATACCTTGCAAATATAAAACCGAATCACTGGACGCTGCTTTTCTTCGGCGCTTGATTAAAGACAAAGCAGAGATAATTTAGTCACGCAACATCAAACCTGAGCGAAAGTAATAAGATGAAAACCTTGTATAGCGATGCTGCGCAAAACAATAGTGCAATAAAACATTGCGGATAATTATTTACTTACCCTTGTATATAAGAATGTATAAATATAAATGGGTAGAGCAGAAATAATAAAATTGAGTAATACATAAGCTATCCTTATCGCTTAATGGAATTTTCTTTGAGCTCAATAATTAATTGTAAGTGAGAGTAGAATAGGAAATACCGATGGCTCCGTTACATATAACTTTTAGAAGAACTTAAGTATCAGAAAATGTGTACTACATGCTTTTTTTGATAACTGAAGAAAGAAAGAGTTATCGCAAAAGAGCTCTAAACATTGTCGAAACCGTCAATGATTATCCTGTGCCACACTTTACATATAGAAAAATCCAACGCTGAAAAACATTTATAATATATAAAAATAAAAACGCCTGAAATAAGTTGCGTTTACGTGCCGTGTCAATATTTTTAATAAATTTAAAAACAAAGCTGGTAGTAATATCATTATACATGAAGTAAAATGTTTTAGGTATTGTTGTGGTGCATCAAATTAGTAATATACAAAATGTGAAGTGAATAGATAAATTAGCGCAATATAATCTAACTTAAGTAAGTTGTTTATTAATTACGTTAAATTATAAGTCTAATTTTCGTTACACTGCCCCCTCCTTAAGACTATTACGTCCCGTAACAGTGACTATGGACTTTGCACTTGCGATGGTTCTATCTTCGTTGGAGAATGTCGAAATCTGCATTGAGATCCATTCTTGCAGCGCCATTTGTTGAAAAAGTGACAGTCCACAGATTTTGCAGCTGGTGGAATTCCATTTGGATTCCAACTACACATCAGGATCTTGACACCAATGTCTCGAAACACTACCTCCAACATGTTACGTACCACGCGCCAATTAAGCTGGTCTAGACCGCAGCCGAGCTTTGGTATAGATAAATTTCTTCTGGCTTCGGCACCAATATGTTTCCTTAAATCCCATATCGCCCTACACAAGTCTTCATAACGTGGTTTTTGATGGGATAATGTTTTCGTCACAGGGTACTAAATACTTCGCATACCTTGGCGGTGACGGCGTAGTAGGTGGTATACTTTCCAATTTCTGGCTCTTACTGCGGTATTTCTTCTACGCCACTATACCTCTTCTTAAACTCAACTGCGATGCCACGGGACATTTGGACATCTTTAACGACACAATACGCCAAGTGGTACTCCTCTGGAACATCAAACAGATTTCTGTACTCCTCAGTGGTAACACCAAATCTAGCTTTGTGGTGCCCCGAATAGGTTGTCATAAAGACAGTGAATGATTGTTTGCTATTTCTGACTCCTAATTCTTCTACTTCGAAATGGTTCGCCTTTTGCACACATTCTTGCTGCCCCGGTTCTGCGTTCCTCCCAGCGTACGGGCTAACCCATTCATGTGAACCACTTTGGGATTTCCTCTGGGAATCTACATAATTCGGTAGATTACACCGTTGATCCTTTTTATCACTTTATACGGACCTTTCCAAGATCTTTGCAATTTGGGAGATAGACCTCGTCATCGCTGAGGTTGGTACAACCAAACTAGATCATTTTGGAATTTACATCATACTGGACTTTCATTCGATCGCTGGCAACCTGTATGTTGTTGCGAACTCTATCATGTATGGAATTTAGTTTCCCTCGTAGGCTTTCAGCATACGCATTTCAAACGCCCTCCTCCTCCCCGGGCTTACTACCAAACTCCGACTCACACGGTAGTCTTATTTCACGTCCAAACAACACTCTAGCTGGGGTCTCTCCTGTCGTTTCGTTTACGGCTGATCGATATGCCGTCAGAAACAGATGCAAGTACTGGTCCCAATCTCTTTGATGGTCTGAGACAATTTTTGACAAATATTTTCCCATTGTTCGATTTATGTGTTCTACCATTCCATTTGATTGTGGGTGAAGAGCAGTTGTTTTGGTTTTGCGTATTTTCAACAGTTAGGAGAGACTTTGAAACAAGGCTGACCTAAAATTTCTTCCTTGGTCTGAATGTAGTTCCAAAGGAATCCCAAAATGGCAAAACAGTTCTTTTACCAAGGTCCCGGCCACTTTACAGTTACCTGCCTCTTGATTAGGTAGAGCGTATGCTTCAGTTCATTTACTAAAATAGTCCATTGCAACCAAGATGTATTGGTTTCCTGCTTCGGTTTCTGGAAATGGACCAGCTATATCGATGGCAACTCTTTCAAACGGTCTACCCATATTATATTGCCGCATCGGTGCTTTTCGCCTTCCCAACGGACCGTACCTAGAAGCACATATTACACATTTTCGACACCATTCCTTAACATCATCCTTGCAGTCCATCCAGTAAAATCTTTCACTGACTTTCTCCAGAGTTTTCTTTACTCCCATATGCCATCCTGATGAACCATCATGCAGCTGTTGTAGAATTTCCGATATCCTGTTTTTCGGAACCACCAACTGCATTCGTTTTTTACTTCCATCATCACTTTCCAGGGCTCTTTTCAAAAGGCCATCTTGAACTTGCAAGGAGCCCCATTGTGGCCAATATGCTTTAACAATGGGAATAAATAAGGCCACTTCCTCCCAACCTGGTCTTCGACCTTTGTTCTTCCATTTTAATAGCACCTTCAGGTCTGGGTAGTTTTCTTGATTTTGTATGATATTATCTGGTTTCCAGTCATCGTTATTTACAGTAGTATGGTTGATAAGAAGATCTTCAACTTTTGACTCCAACCGAGTACAATGCTTGCAATCTTCTGTGCAAGGCCGTCTTGATAAAGCGTCAGCATTTCTATACATTTTTCCGGCACGATGTTTAACTTCAAAATCATGACCTTGTAGCCGTTCAATCTATTTCGCTATTTGGCCTTCTGGATTCTTGAACTGGAGGAGCCATTTTAACGCTGCGTGATCAGTTCTCAATAACATAATTCTTCCATAAAGGTATATGTAAAAGTGTTCAACGGCCTTTATCATCGCCAGCAATTCTTTGCGTGTAACACAATAGTTCCTCTCAGGTTTAGACAACACTGCTAAAATACTCAATTACTCGATCTTGTCCGTTTTGGATTTGCGATAGCACTATACTGATGCCGACGTGGTTAGCATCTGTATCTAGGACAAATCTTCCTTCTATTCTAGGGTAACCAAGTATAGGTGAACTTATCAATGATCGTTTCAGTGTTTCAAATGACTCCTGGTAGCTATTGCTCCATAAATATGGCTGGTCTTCTTCAGTAAGTTTTGTAAGTGGTTTTACGATATCTGCAAATCCACGTACAAACGTACTATAGTAAGTGCATAACCCCAAAGAGCTTCTTAATTCATGTTTATCTTTCGGTTGTGGGCATTCTCGTATGGACTCAATTTTCTCTGGGTCAGCTGCAGCACCTGTTTCGGAGACTACATAACCCAAATATTTCAATTTGTTTTTAAAATTTTTTGGACTGAGTTGTAGATGTGCACTTCATAGTCTTTGAAACACCTGTTCTAGATTTTTTAGGTGTTCCTCGTAGGTCTTTCCAATAACAATACCATCGTCTAAGTATACTAGATATGTTTGCCAAGACAATCCTCTCAGGATCAATTCCATTAGCTTTTCAAACGTCGCTGGTGAATTGCACAAGCCAATAGGTATCACAGTGAACTGCCAGAGACCAGATACAATAGAAAATCCTGTGTTTTCCCGATTTTCAGCTTCCATACCGACTTGCCAATAACCACTTTTCATGTCTAGAGTCGAAAACGATTTGGAGCCGAAAAGCGTGTCTAAAGTGTCGTCAATTCTGTGGACAGGATAACTGTCCTTTTTGGTCACTTTGGTTGAACGACTTTAATCTACACAGAATTGAGTGCTACCATCTTTTTTCTTAACCAGTACAACTGGTGATGCCCTTCGCGGGCCATGTCCTTGATTATCTGTTCAGCTTCCCTTCGCTTGAATAAAGGCAGCCTGCGTGGTCGTTGAGGTATTGGTTAGGCATCACTGGTATTTATTTTGTGCGTCACAACATTTGTTCTTCCTTTCAAACAGTCGTCCGTGGCAAATATATCGACATATCGTTGGAACATCGCTTTAGTCTTTTGCTCAGGACATAACCCGTTATCCAAGGATTAGAATGTGGCATCCGGTTTAGATAAATTCTTTACAGGCAAACCTTCTCGCTGACTTTTGTGCAACGTACCACAGACGAGATAGGTGTGCATGATCCTAATTCAGAGCCCTTCTTTGGAGTCAACTGGAATGTGTTGACATTCATCAAGCGAACAGGTGTTGTTTCCTTGGTCTCGATCAACGCTCTTGCACCTAAAATTCCACTACCAATACTTATATTGCTGGTTTCTAAAATTCCTATACATCATACCCGGAAGTCTCCATCCCGTTGACCCATAGCTATTGTTTCGCTGCTTGGTGGTAATGTTACTTCTTCGGCTAGGATTATTCTTATTGCATGGCAATCTCGTTTATTAATGGGTATCTCTACATCACTAACTCGTACGATATGATTCTTTAAGTCTAACGTAAAACCAAACTCAGACATTGTATACATACCCAATATAATAGGTTCCTCAATATCAGCTACTAGCACGCAGTGCGTTAACTTCCTACAACCGATCGCAATATCTGTAATAATTTCACCATAAACAGTTGCACGATTTCCTGTAGCTGTACGTAATCGCAGCTGAGACGTCAATAATCTTTCATTCCCAACAACGTTCGGTTTTACTACTGCCTTTGTTGCTCTTGTATCCAGCAGCATTTGGAGATTCCTTTCTGCGATTGTTCCATTAATGTAAAGACTATCCGGTTTATGTTTTAACGATGCCACTTGGATGTTGACTTCCGGGACATGGTTAGCAGAGATCGATATTCGTCCCTTCACATCGATCCTTTCTAGTTTTCCTGGTGCTTTGTGTTATCGATGGGACTGGCCATAGTCTCTTGACAATTTCTCTGTACATGTCCCCATTTACCACACATTTCACTGGTCTCCTAAAAGTGAAGGTATTATACCTAAAGGCAGAAAAACACAACCATGGGCTTTGCTTCACACATTAATGACGTCTATTAAAGAAACAAAAGTCACTTATGTGATTGATGTAAGCGACACTATTATAGGGTGCAATCGCTTAAATTTCCATTAAAGGTAGGCTATGATCCCTTGATAGATACTTTAAATACGGCTATGAAAAAAGATTCACGAATAGTTATAGCCTATTATAACTGAAAATTTAAACGATCGCACTTTACACATACAGTGTTATTTGTTCATTTATTGTATAGAAACAAAGGAAATTTGAAACCGTGCAGATAAAATTGTGTATGTATTTACTTGTAATATTCTGCTGGTGTTCTAGAATTCGTGTAAAAACTGATATATTCGTCTGTGTACTTTATATATTTACACACTTCTAAGAACATAAATAGGAAAAATGAAGTGTTTAACATATTTTGAACAGCTATACAGGGTGTTCGCAAAGTAAGATACATATGTTAATAACAGAAACTTCTTTTCATGAACAATAAAATTCTCCTGTAATCTTATATTTTAATCTGCGCGACTGTATGTAATAATACAAATATTATTTGAGGATTGTAATCTTTGTTGGTTTGGTAGTATACAATAAATTTGTTCAATGACGCATACCAATTATTAATACCAGATGTTACGCTAATATGCGGGTATATTTTTATGATAAATTAATCACTAATAAATAATTTTGAATTATATTGTGAATTTGAGAAGTTGCTGCGTTCATTTTGCAGTGGTGTAGTAACTATCTTGAATCAATATTAACGTAAATTTAAAATTTTAAAAGAATTTGCAAACGTTAGTGGTTGCTAAATTTTTAAGTATATGTTTTTAGTTCGCATATACTATTCTATAATTTTGTATGGAAAAGTTGATTTTTAAAGCATGTGTGTTGGAC
>JAHWXV010655673.1:0-10836 GCA_024586415.1 Phrixothrix hirtus
AGTGCTTATACAACGTACATATATTTAATTTAAAGACTCAATTTAGTATTTTATCGGATAGTGTTTTGGTCTACCTTAACTCCTTAGATCCATTCCTTCTATCAAAATCAAATTCTTGAAGACCAAGCTTCACCTGATTGCAAACATCAAATTAAAAGGTAAGTGGTTTTCATTTAAATTGTAAATTGTTCATGTATTTGATTAATTGGCTTAAGTTGCATAAGCGCACTCACGGTCCTTCGCCTTAACTAAATTTCATTTGGGACATAAACCCCAGCCTCAGCCTACGGTTCATAAATCGAAGCGTCCCGCTCTAAATGAGCTTTGTGAAAACCCGCTAAATTTAAATTTTTGATATCATATCGCACAAAAACATTTAAAATGCTTGAGTCAATTAGGTTTTCCCACTGAATCATGGGATCTTCTTATAATATACTTAGCATTATAAAAACTTGATGCTAAGAGAGTACGTGATTGGGATGAATCTCGAGTAAATAAAGATATTCCCAATTTAGCTCATTTCAAGCAATTTTGAAAAACAAAGCAGATTTATTGGAAACATTGGATCAAAAGGTCAATGATTCAAGACGGCAATTGTCTAATAAGCTCAAACAAATCTGCATTGTTTCAAGGGGATTTTGTCAAGCAATCTAAGTTTCACATTTTGCAATCAAGGTCACAATATTTATAATTGCTGAAAACTTCTCAAATTATTGGTGTCGGATAGATTAAAATCTGTTGTTTACATCCAGGCCACTTAGGGAAGGATTGTAAATACGGTTCCTGTAAAACCTGTCAGAAAAAACATAAAACATTGCTTGACGGGGAAACCAATGTTGTTGTAAACTTGAACAACGATGCAAGTCCAACAGCTTTGTCTTCATTCAATACTCCCAACGTGCAAGTGTTGTTGGTTAGTACAATGGTAAGGATGGTAGACAAAAATGGTGATTTTGGGGTTGCCACAGCTTTTCTGGATTCAGGTTTCGACAAGTTTCATCACTACTGATCTGTGCAAACGTCGTGGTCTTACAGTCAATAAGCACGGCATAGTTGTCACATGCATAAATAATTCAGTGTGTCAGGTTCAAACTAAATGTGAAGTCAGAATTAAATCATTAACTAGCTCTTTCACTGCCAACATTCCTTGTTTGGTGTTGCCAAACATCACAAGCTACTCACCAGGTATTCAAGTGCCAATATCTGATCTTAAGATACCTTCACATTTAAGGTTGATTAATCCATCCTTAAGCAATCCTACCAAAATAGAACTACACTCAGACGCTGATGTATTTTGGGCAAAAATAAGTCTATTTTGCAAAATACCAAATTGGACTGGGTAGTCTCAGGAGCGATTCCCTGTGACTTGAAATCAAATTCATTTTCTAATTTCAGTAAAACTGCTAATCTTCAGGATTAGATAGTGAAATTTTGGGCAATTGATGAAGTGCCAAATCTTTCTTCATCTTCGTAGGAAGAATTATACTGCGAAGCTCATTTCAAGAAACTGTTCAACGACAGGAAGATGGTCGAATCTTTGCTAAGATCTTATTCAAAGCCGATATTTCAGAGCTTGTCCAGTCAAGAGGCGTGACAGAAAAGCGATTTGTCACTGCGCTCTAGTGACAAAAAAGAGATTTCTGTCACTGGGGCGCACATTTGAAAGCAAGTCTTCATCGCATTCAAAATATGTAAATTTCTTCAACGAGTATGAGTCGTTAGGTCACATGACCGAAGTTGACGTCAGTCGTGATCCAACTAATTAGATTAGTTATTACCTTCCTAATCACGGTGTATTGAAGGAGAAGAGCTCCACAAGCAAATTTCGGGTTGTTTTCAGTGCATCACATCCTACCGCATCAGGCACATCACTCAATGGCATTCAGATGACTAGACCATTAGTTCACCAAGACCTTTTTTCAATTTTACTTCAGTTCGGGAAACACGCGATCGTCGTGGTTGCTGACATCGAAAAAATGTATCATCAGGTGTTGGTCTCACTAGAACAAAGATATCTGCAGCGAACCCTTTGGCGCTATGGAGCAAATTAAAGCGCTTCAGTTGAACACTGTAACTTATGGCACGCGATCTGCTTCTTATTTAGCAACCAGATACCTAAAGCAACTTGCTTTAGGGCATAAGTCGATCTTTTCAAGAGAATAATCAATCATTCAATCAGATTTTTATGTTGATGACCTTCTCACGGGTGCAACGCACTCACTTAAATGTGAATCCTTTGTAACCAGATCAATGACATACTAACTTCAGGCAGTTTAGGATTGAGATAATGGAAATTCAAATCCACAGGATTGTTGAAATTTATATTCACTTCTAGGATCTACAAGGAACCATTTCTAATTGGAGGTAGCACAAACTCAAAAATCTTGGGTTTGAGCCGGTCAGGATACACAGACACTCCTCCTTTCAAGGTGAATTTGAGGTCATTCAGCTCAAGGCCTACAAAACGCTCCATTTTGTCTTGCTTATCGCAAATTTATAACCCTCTTGGTCTTTTAGGGGCTTGTTTGGTAAGTGCGAAGGTTATCATTCAACAACTTTAGGTGCAAGGTTTAGACTGGGATGAATCACTTCCTTCTGAATTGCACAATAATTGGCAATCGTTCAAAACTGATTTTGAAGTTTTAAATGAGTTGAAAATTCCTCGAGGGGTAATTTGCAATACTTTCACATGCGTTGAGATGCACGGTTTCTCAAACGCTTCCGAGAAAGCCTATGTTGCATACATCTACTTGCGTTCTTTTAACAACTTCGGTGCAATTCAGGTAACACTGCTGTGTGCAAAGTTCAGAGATGCCCCCCTAAAACGTCTAACAATTCCGAGGCTGGAATTGTGCAACGCTTTGGTTTTAGCCCGTTTGGCTAAACGCGTGTTTCAAACCTTTGATTTAACCTTTCATAGATGTGTTTTATGGAGCGGCTCAAGAATTGTTTTAGCTTGACTAAACACCTCGCGTTATGCCTTGCAAACCTTTGTAAGCAATCGGTTAACAGAAATGCAAGAGCTTACAAGGCCTCACTAATGGCGTCACGCGCCTTGAAGGGATAATCCTGCTGATTTAATAACTCGTAGAGTTATGCCTTCTATCTTGGCTTCTTCATTGTGGTAGCAAGGTCCAGAAAGCAGAATTTTCTTAATCCGTTACAAGCATAGTCTTGAAGGATGTTGAAACGTAAAATAACTTCAATCATTTCTGTTCGCTTTTTGAGTATCATCCATTTTGAGCGATTTTCAAAAAACCACTATGGCGTATGTGCTTCGATTCAGAAAAAACTGTAGGGGTCTTCTGATCCAAAGAAAATTTAGGTTCCTTGCATGTAAGAAACTCCATAAGTCATTGCAAGTATTAACAAGATTATCTCAAATTGAGTCCTTCCAAAATGAGATGAACCAATTGCTGGGAGAGCAGCCCATGAGCCCCAATTCGAAACTTCTCGGATTAAATCCTTTCTTTGATTCGAACTCAATATTGAAGGTTGGAGGCAAACTGGAAAACTCCGATTTTCCTTACACAAAAAGGCATCCTGCCATTCTGTCCAGTGATCACCCATTCACCAAACTGCTTTTCATTCATGAGCATAATCGCCTCATGCACATTGGACCACAAGGTCTTTTTGCTTCTGTTCGTGATGAATTTTGGATGATTGGCGGACGTAACCTTGCTAAGGCCACTGTTCGACAATATTTGAAATGTTTTCGGTACAAGCTACCACACCTCAAATAATAATGGGAAGTCTTTCCCGATCTAGATTGATTTCCATCCGTCCTTTCTTCAACACCGGAGTTGACTACATGGGACCCTTCCGTGTACGTAATAAGGTAGGTAGGGGCTTAAAGTCATACAAGTGTTGGGTTTCGTTATTTATATGTTTCAGCACTCAAGCAGTTCACATTGAACTGGTGTCTAATGTAACTTCAGGATCATTCCTTTTGGTATTACACAGATTCGTATCACGTAGAGGGCTACCAGGTAACATTTATTCAGACGACGGTACATCCTTCACAGGAGAGCTCCATGAATTGAAAGCTCTAGGCGAATTCGTGATTCAAAATCATTCTAAGGTAGGCCAAGCCTCCTCTAACAAAGGTATTTGCTGGAATTTCATTCCTGCATACTCCCCACATTTCGGTGGCTTATGGGAGACCGGTATGAAATCAATCAAACGTCATTTAAAACGGGTCATTATTAACATACGAAGCGCTGTATTCTATATTAGTTCAAATTGAGGCAATACTGAACTCTAGGCCTCTATCTCCTCTTTCCAATGAACCTAGTAATTGCAATCCTATCACTCCTGGACACTTTCTGGTGGGTGAATCTCTTACAACCTTGCCAGAACAAGATTTCATGCACGTACCTATTAATCGTGTCAGTAGATTTAATGTGCTTCAAAAGCTTCACCAGCACATCTGGGAACGATGGAGTAAAGAGTTTGTTTCAGAGCTCCAAACATGCGCCAAATGGAAACAATCCCAAGGTCATTTGGAGCCCGAACCATGCTTCTCATTAAGGAGTTAAATCAACCTCCGATGCTGTGGAAATTGGAACGCATCGTTAAAACCAGTCTTGGAAGGGATGGACTAGCAAGAATCTGTCCACTGCTAATAGAAGACCTCGTCGAAAGCGGAATTGCAATATGGGAAAGCTATTAAGGTGGAGGGGGGATTGAAGCTGGTAATTAATATTGCTTTTAATACAACATTATATTTTCAATGTAAAAAAAAACCAATTTTTGAAAATACTTTAAGAAAAGTATTCTAAAATGAATTTACGTATCGCATTAGCTTCTTCCGAGGGGTAAACCTATTGGGAATTCTTGCGTACATTCGCTAGGAATTCTTTGGGAATTCCTAAGGAATTCTTATAAATTCTCGAGAAATTCTCAGGTAGTCCCGTGAATTCTTGGGAATTCTCGAGGAATTCTTGGGAATTCTCAGTAATTCTTGGGAAATCTCGGAAATTCATGGGAATTCCCAGATATTCTTAAGGATTGTGGTGAGAACGTTATTCTTAATTTTTATTAATTAAATGGTTCAGTTGTGCTTAAAAAAATCTGGTAGGACATCAAACAACTTTCTCCTGGTTATTTAAAATTACAGGTTATCCATTTAAATTTTTGGCCTCATGAAACCCTTCTTAATTCTGTAAGATACATCCGATTACTTGACTTACACTAATTTTCCAGAGAGGAATTCTCGGGACTTCTTAGGAATTCTAGAGGAATTCCCGGGAATCCTTAGGAATTCTCGGGAATTCTCAGGAATTCTCGGGAATTCTCAGGAATTCTCGGACTTCTTGGAAATTCTTAGGAATTCTTTGTATGAGGAATTCTTGTGTACAGTTAAATATGGAAGTGTTAACCCCTCGACTTCGGCCAAAACCAAGCAAAGCCAAAACCTTAATCTCCAACACAACTTGGTGTACATATGTAAAATAGAATTTCAATCATTGAACATGGATCATCACAACGATAGAAAAAGGGTTTTAGCGACCTTCTTGAAACACATTAGATTTGTCGTTTGCCACCCACCCTCGCGTTTACTGTATTTTTTTTTGTAAAATATAAGTTAATAATTCTGAACCACCTGGTATATTGTTTTAGTTGATTAACTGCAAATTTCTTCTATAAAAACATATTCCAGAATAAGCAATAAATTGTAATAAAAACGACTTCTTAGCACGGACCATGTCAAATTTTATACAATCCTTCCGGAACTCGTTTTCTTGTATTTATTTACCGCGAAAGAATTACCTATTAAGTAATATATTATTTAAAAATAATTATGTATAATATATTCAATTCAATGATTAAAACCTTTTAGCTAAAAAGGTATTCCTTCAGACGGAATAATGTAAGCTGGAACCATAATAATCACATGTTGTGTATTAAAATGTATAACGCTTCCAAACGGGCCCTACGCCCCTGAGGTTATTAAAATTAGTAATTCCCCTGAATCGGCTGGTTTGCTTTGGCCATCACAGTGGAGGTAGGATGGGTTCTACAATTGTATGGAATTTAATTAAACTACCATTCAGGGATTTTAAGTAGATGTTCAAATATTCATGAAATAGTCGTAAATAAGGGCGCCTCTTTGTTTTAACAATAATAACGGAAAAATAATAGTTCAAAATGCTGTTATCATAGAGGTCGGAAAACAAAGAAGCCGATCTACAGATGTTTAGATCGTGGATGGTATTAATATGTACTTATGCACGTCGCCGTGTTTCCTCTTCGATCATGTAGAAATTTCGACGGCCTACCTAAACTGGTTAATCACTTAACAATTAAACTAGCTCTTGAAAGAAAGTATGGGTTATTATAGCTACAGGTTTACCTATTTAAAAAAGTAAGATAGTGACGTTCCAGTCCTTACTGAAAAGTGTACAAGGAATGAAGAAATTTCGTTCTACCCGGTGGTAGCCCTTAGCCGTGAGGGGTGGTTCTTCGTGTAGCTTATATTGCTCCTGAGTACCCCCGTTTCGATTATTCGGGTGGTCGAAACTACGGTGCAATGGCATCGTTTTTGTTAAATGACGTCGTTCGAACTTCGATCACGAAACGAACCTCTATTCGATGTTCATTTCGGTCATCGGCGGAACTGAAAGGATATATAATAACACTAGTTTATTGACATAAATAAATAAGTAATTCCAACGGTGCAAATAAATAAACAAATCAATGGTCATAAATAATGAAGCAACTCAAATGTAAACGGAACTCAAAATTAAAATCATTCTAGTTTGTTAATAAAATAATTAAATATCTAAGACAGCAAAAAAAGTAAATTATCTACGAATGTTCGCGTTTGTAAATTATATCGGGGTTCATATGAGATTCGGAGACGAGCGTGTCGCAAATTCGGTCGCGGCACTTGATCGAACGGTGGGCGCAAGTATCCCAGGTTCACTCAATTTCTGTTCTTCTGATATATGTGAATGCGCGGTATGCCTATGGTTCTACATATACGAGCGTCGCTTCCAACGGCGCTCTGGGTGTAGCTTTCACTGAGCCGGATGGTGGCAAGGGAGGCAAGGCGTGTACCCGTGACCAGAGATGCCACACAATAGGCGCCATCCGTCTCTGTCGAAATAGCGTCGTTTTGTAAATCGCAACCCAGCTATACATTTACAAACAACAGGCTATCCCGTTTGGGGAATAGTCTTGGTTCAGCGTCGACGTGCGTTCGCTATCTCTACAACACAATGCACGTCGACGTTGAAGGATACTCGTCGTCGTTTTTGTAAATCACAACCTAGCTACACATTTACAAACGACAGAATTGCGTTCGGCGAATAGTCTCGGATCGGCGTCCGCTGTCGCTGCAACACAACGCACAACGACGTTGAAAAGCGTTCGGCATCATCTGCAACCAGCTGCTTAGAAATGTAGTTACAAACGACCTTGTGACTGTCTGGTTTATAATCTTTATATTAAGAACTCTAGCATACGGCGCTCCCAACGGCTTTTAATCGCAATCAGGCTTTCTATCGATGGGCGATTCGTAAGGAAGTTGTATCGACCTTGCTGTAAGAATTATTAACAAAATAGTTTTACTGGTTAGAAAAGCTTTTGACGGTATTTGTCAGGCTTTCTTTGTTTGCTATATCACTAATATGGATAACAATTGCATGTGTTGAAACAATTCGATTGCGCAACATGATGTAATATTCTTAATTAGTTATTTTCTAATTAATTAATGTTTCGATACCCGGAAATCGTTATTTCTGTTACTTGTGGTTGATTATCAAAACGATCTTGAGTAATTTCGGACGGTAACGGATAATATTTACATCAGATTGCGTAATCTTATTTAATTAGTTTATAGTATTTTTAAAACAGTTTTTAATTAAGCAATTTTCTATTATTAATTTAAACTAAACTCGCGCACGCAATTTGACACTTTCTTAGAGTTTTGTGAAGTCCTTAATTCAATCTTATTAATTACACCTACGTATTTCTTAATATAACGAAAATGCATAGAATTTTTAGGAGTTCTTTTAGATCACGTTTCGCGTTATTATGGCGTGTCGTATAAACGTTACAAGATCTGTACTTAAAGATCGAATATAATGGAAAGCAAAGAATGTGAATTACAAGTAATAATTTACACACCTCCCCAGAAGGGGATAAAAGAACAATAATTTCTATAATTAAATCAAGGGACCCTTGTGTAATTAATAACTAAACTATTCTAAATTGAACAAGAAAATGTTGGCACTAAAATGGCCTTAACACTATGAACAATTAAAATTTAATAAAACGTTGGTCTTTTATTTAAGATAATGCCAAACTTGTCTTGAATTTATACGTGATCGACAACTCTGTCCCAGCCGGATTAACTTAACGGGGTTGAAGATCGGGGAGATTAAATAACGGATAAATCACTTACTCGGTGTTCTGCAGATCGATACTTCCCGAAGGAATCGAAGATAACAAACGTGATGCCTATGATATTCTTCTTATCGCACTTTCCATACCACCTTGTTGGACTATAACACTTGGGTTCCAAATCGACAGGAAATTGAAGTTGAGTCTTTTATTACTAATTTGCACTAGGCTGAAATCGATCAAACCTCTACCACTTTGATAATACACCCTACGGGTAACTTTTCAATTATTAGCATTGAATAACGCCAGGACACATAATACAGTAACGTGACCTAATTCTGCAGCTTTAAGATTTCTACTACTAGGAAAGTGAAGTATTTCTCCTTAAAATTACAGGGGGAAAACGAGAGGGGGTTAAAGTTAATTTTTAGACTTGTTAGCCTACACGGGAATTGTTGAATAAATATTTTTTAAGGAAAATGCTCCTATGTTTTATAAAACGTAATTCAGGATTTTTTAACTTTAATAATTGTTAATAAAATCAAATTATGCGATTTGCAAATTTACAGTTGTGATTTTGACGTAAAACTGATAATGGTAATTTACCAATTGGCTTTAGTTATTACTATGCGTATATATATACCGGGTGTTTCCAAATTACGGACCAATGTCGTAAGATTTTCAGAAGCGCTTACAAATGATTAACTATAATATAAGGTAACCAGCAAAAATTACAGGAATTAACCTAAGACGTTTTCCAGCTATGAGTAACAACAACTATAAAATCTTCACAACTATGATATTAAGGTATCATATTTTGCGAAGTGTGCTATTTTATTTAAATAGCGATGCGGCAAGTGACCATTTTTAAATATATCGTTGTTGGGTTATCTTAAGAAAGTAATTTGAACCTCACATGTTTACTGTTAGTTCAGGTATTACAGATAAAACATATCTTTCGTTAATCTTCATGTATAAGGAACGGCGGCACTTTTTCAATCAGCTGAAATTCCATTAGAACAATTTAGGGAAGATTGAATTTATTTTCTAAAGAAAATATAATCTTTATCATATTATAATTTACCACAAGTTGAATATCTCGAGGCTGCTTAGTTGGAAATACTCCATTTAAGGATTATATATCGTCAATTGGAATCTCTTTTTGTGCAAAATTAATTACTAATAATATGAGGAATGAGCTTTGTTAGTATAGAAAAGAATTATTACGTAATCTAAAATACTGTACAGAATTTAGTAGTTTTTTGTAAAGATTAATATTGAATAATTGAATTGACGGGGTGTTGAACTATTTTAATCGTTACTACGTCAAATGCAAATGAAATATCACGGTAGTGGGGAAAGAGCGCATTTTGTTTATGTCAGTAACTGTGAAATATAGGTTAACATATCGGAGCACGTACGTTACAGCTACTGCATCATAATTGTAGAATTAGCTAAATTAAACCTATTTTGACACATGGCCATGATCATACTAAACTTACGTTAAAACTTTTTGTAATGTGAGTATCAGTTTTCAAATTTTGTGTCTAACATATTTGTCTTTAAATGTGCTTTATTTTTAATTGCATTCAATTAAGTAAGAATGTTTACTTTTCAGAGGACGTACAAATAAACTGATGGTTAATCTAAAGAAGCGTTTTACATCATTAAAATAAAGGTTTAACAATTGTTGTAATACATTTTCTAAGCTCGAATTTTGTCTAGGCTTGCAATTTCGATAAGTAGTGCCTTACAGCTAAGAAAATATTACATCCAAGCACTCAGATGGCGTTTATTGATTTTGTCCAATTTAAAATTTCGACACGATAATTTTCATAGAAAAGGTTAAGCGTTCATCATATTTGTACGTATGCACTGAGTGAACCCCACTGAGAAGTCATGGCTCTCATTTAGGAAAATTAAACATTTGAAAATAAATTAATTAAAGTAGACATTATTTGTTGATGTGTTTTAAAATTATTGAATTAAGATAATTCGTCCTCAATTCCGGTTTGATTAATTTTTAATTACAAATCTTTACGAGGTAGGTATAACTCTAACGATTTCATCAAGCATACTTAATAACTTTTCACCAATATATTGAATTACATTTCGAAAAATGTTCACACAGTATTTTTTACAATTATTAACAATTAGTTAACAATAAAATAAAAAAATTCTTTTTCCCATCAGGTACCCTGTCACGGTCTTACCTTTAGCTTCAATTTATTTTAGATTAATTTTAGTAAGTATATTTAGTACGCCCTGTATATAGATATTTAAAATTTCGTTTTGAATGTTTCTATGGGTATACGTTAGTAAACAGTTACTTTTCTTATATTAATATTCCAGGAATGGAGGTCGAGGTCAATTAATAAATTTAATTCCGGAATTTATTAAATTTTAATTTGTTAACCCGATAGGTGCTGCCGTCTGGTGACGGAATTTGCGAACGTAAAATTCTTTTTAAAAATTTCATGCTGGTTA
>JAHWXV010655702.1:0-13760 GCA_024586415.1 Phrixothrix hirtus
ACGTGTATTTCCACTAAAATTTTGACATCGAAAATTTTGGACGAAAACAATACTTTCTCTATTCTATATTTCATATAGGTAAGAGAAAGTAAAAAGTAGACAAATCTTCAACTATTATTTAAAATCACTAGCAATTAAACAAAACTCAGCCGCCAGGCACCTGAAGTAGAATCCAATGCAGACAAATGCATGATTCAAATAGGTGACAAGATGTTAAAATGCTAAAAACCGCAATGCTCTGCATCTTTAATAATTGCAAATTGTTAGTATTTTTATATAATTAATATTTATCAAAGTCACGTACAAACTAAACTGTCTAACAATGAAATAAATCAAATTTCACAGGCATAACGTAAAATTGAGCAATGAAGTTCTGAAAGTTCTCGAAGTTATTAAAAGAGCCCTATACGTTAGAAAATAGATCGTTTTTCCATCGGCAGCTTAAAGAGTGGAGTGAAATAAATATATGAAATTGTGCTGGTAAAGTATTAATTGACTCATAATTAAAAACGCTCATTATTTAAGTAAGTTACGAATAACTTATATTATTTGAGGTAATTGCTAAAATTAACTGAGGCTAGTTCACTTGTAAGTAATTATATTCAGTGATTAATTATACGTTCGAATCAATCACTGGCATAAAAACATATAGTGAAACCTGTAAAGTTGAACGTCTATTTATATTGAATTTCCGACCAAGTTGAACGGTTTTTGGCTTTAATTTATATTGAGAGCAACCTGCAGAACTTTGAATATGTAATTTAGAACCGACCTATATAAAATCATATCTGTCCTTTGGATTGAACAAATATGTTCAGTAAAAGAGTAACAATAGTAAAATGTTAGAAATTCAGATTATCTTTATCTGCTTTTGCCTGGTAAAATTTTACTTTCTAAGAAAGATGTTTATCTTAAAGTGAAACGCTGATTTATTACAAATGTGTAATGTTAGAATTACAATGATTCTTAAAGAACAGGTATACTTTGTAAACAAAAACTACATATTACTTCCCTGACGTTTAAGATAAATCTCTGTATGTTGATCACTTGTACAAGTTGAACGGATCTAGCTGGAACCGCAAGAGTGCAAGATGGAGAGGTTTAACTGTAATTCTTTTGGGCAAAACCGTACAAAATTATTACCAATAATTAAAATAAAATCTATGAATTCCAGATCAGATAACAATCGATCCAGAAACACTAAACACCGCTTATTAGCAGCGGTATAAAAATTTGAAGACAAAAAATATCAGTTTTTTATAATTTCTAAAAATGTGGCTTAATAAACCGCGCACGATATTGATGTGATAAACTAAAGAACGAAATAAAACTTTTCTTATATTATTGTTGCTATCAAACAATAAAGTCCATACGAATATACAAAACCAAAATATTTGTATTCATTTCTTTTTGTAATACCCTTCCAAAACATTTTGCTCTACCACTCGTCGCTCTCCCAGTAGCAGTTGGGATAAATTTCCTTTTCTGCCGTTAGTTCACTGTAAATAAAATCAAGTTTTACTGACTTAATGCGACATCTTTTATTATATACAGAACCGGTTATAAGGACGCACGTCTTCAAATGAATGTAATAGATTGGAATTTAGATAATTTACGGCTCAACATTTTAAAATTCAATCGAAAATTTGTCGCGAACGGAAGTCCCTCGCTCACGAAAATTAAATAATGATATATGCAGTAAACTTTCACTCTATATTCTATACAAAATTTAAATGGAACAAAATTCACATATACAGGGCGACGCGTGTTGTATCTACAATTTCAGGTGACAATAAAAAGTGGTAAGTACCAAGAAAAACTTTATTTGGTTATGAAATTGCGAGGTAGACAGTACACAAAAATCAGCGTGCTTTAAAAATAATGTCCTGCTGCATAGTGTTGGAAATCCAGCAAAGAGGTAATGTTAAGAGAAAGAGGAGATCTGCCAACACAACGTAAATGTAAAAAGAGCTGGAAAGGCTAACGGTGAATTCGGCCATAGCGGAGATTGGGAAGTGGGTGCAAGGTAGAAAAAGTCTAGTACTAAAGTTAAGTGAGCTAAATTGAGCGCCAGTAGTCCGTAGTAGAAATCGAGCGGCACATACACAAATGACTGTACTGCCTCTGTAAATAACTACGTCCAGAAACTCGAAAGATCCTACCTAAATGAAGAAAAAGAAATTCATTTACGAAAAAGAGCACATTCAAAACAATAGCATATATTCTATTAGGAATTTATAACATCTGATAATCGACAGTTATAACAATAAATTTATATTCATATTGCGACACGTCACAATCAAAATTAGTTATTGAATGTGGTTTTTGAGGTTAAGGCTAACTTAATAATTTACGTGCCCTAAAACGTATTTGAACTAACTATATCGCCATTAAATTAGTAACAACGTTCGTATTCTAGTGTCTCAGGATTGCACTTAATTAAATAAATCAATTATTAACACTTTCTTATGTGGCACTACCATTTCTATTAATTATCAAGTAAAACATAACGTGCAGTTGCATGTTTCTTAAGACAAACATTTTTCTCGAGAAAATGCGCTACTCAAATAACTCAAAAACTCTGACATCGAAGCTGTTAATAATTACTTTTGATAATGCTCAATACCAAAGTGTAGATATAATACACTATATTTGTGTTGTTATTCACAAGTAAATAAAAATCACATATAATGTCTTCTTTTTAATTCAAAATTTATTTTCTATATTTAATATAGAAAAGTTAGATATAAAATTAACATAAAGAAGAAAACGTAGGTCTCAGCTATTATGTTAGTACAAAACTTGACATGTTGTCTATACCAATTCATTTGTGTTATTAAATTTAAAAAGTATACTATAATTTTGAAATTGCAAACTAACTTAACAAAAACTTAAATAATCCAAGAATGAAACAATGCATGCCATTTTATTGAAAATTGAAGTAACCAAAACCATTTATTATAATTGTAATAATGGCAACGGCTGGACTTGGCGAAGTTAGACTCGGTATATTTAACGTTGGAGGTAGTGTCATCTAAGTGATCCTCAAGTCTCTATTAGAGCTACAGAACCATTTTAATATCAGTATTTTGTTATTTGTGCCAAATAATCTTCAAAGCATCTATTAAGAAAAATTTGCATCAAACATTGCCAAATATTCTAGTAATTATTTTTATCAAATGTATTTACTATGGATGCTTTAAAATGTACAGGTCCACTTTGTGTCACTATGTGCAGACAGCTATGTAGTATAGTAAACACGGTATAAATGCAATATCATCTATTGCTCAGAATGACAAAGGTTACAGTTTAAAAAATCTCTAACACTGTTATAGTCTAAGAAGTAATTGACAATGTGAGACTGGAGGACTGTTTTCTGCCGTTACATATCAGATTAGTAATAATTCATTTGCCGAGAGGTGAAAAATTTATTTTAAGCGGCTGCTGAACATAAATTTTATGTAGATAAGAATGTATCCGCTTATTTTTATGATTATCTTTTCACTTCCGTTTACTTACACTTTGTAGGATTATCTTCTTTATTTGTTCTAAACGCTTAATTGACCAAGATACAACATATTTCAAATAAAAATAGTAATTTATTAGTACTCGTAATGACAATTCAATTAGAAACATGCATAAATAAAAATAAAAGATTTCGAACGTAATGAAACAATAATTAAATCAAATGAGATGCAGATTAATTATTGATTCACAAATATACGAGGTACGGTTGAAAACTAAAGAACAGTCGCACATAACTTGAGAACGCAAAGAAATATTCACACAAGTAAAAAAAATAATGAATACTCAATTCTGCATTTACAAAATCATATATTAATTTTTCTACATAGTCGCCCCCGCGGGACACACGTGGCTTCTATTTTCGGAATCCGTTCGCAAAGAATTCTGGAGATTTCATCTTGATTCATTCGATCACGATGACTTTTACTTAATGCTGTACCTACTGCCCTTAAAATCTGCTTTCACTATTTGAAATAAGTAAAATTGAAAGGTGCGAGGCCCGGCGGGTATATAAGGACATCGAACTTTAGTCTGGCAAAAATGCACTTGCATAATGTTTCGCTATAGCCTTTTATTCAAAGACATCGTGGGCATCCCAAAATTGAGTGAGAAGAACTTTGTTGGCTGATCGAAAAAAATGTCGATACTCCCCACTCTGTCTTTTCTCAGTAGAGTTGTAGCGGTGGACCCAACTTTCGTTTGAGCGTATGCTCTTCAGTAAGCATGCATGGTACCCAGCCTGACCAAATCTTTCGGTAACCCGGTTCTTGCATGGCGAAGTCTGCTGTTTCTATTGATATTCCCAATCATTCGCAATCGTTTGTTGGCTAATTTGGCGATTACTTTGGATCAATTCATCGACGCGATAGCTATGTGCATTGTCGCTCACCAAATGTTCGTAGGATTAACGCGTTCCGCGATTATAAACTCTCACTGCGCGTTATTTTAAACGCATAGAGGTTCGCGATGCCATAGTAACGTGTATTGACAATGAACTGTTCAACCGAATGTAACGCACATTGAAACAGTTATATGTGAGTTGCATGGTTGTCAGCTGTGCCTCATATATTATAAATTACGAATTACTAAAATCTAATTTTTGTTACATAAAGCGTTGGTTTAAATAATATTACAAAGATTTAATTTCAAAGAGGTAATAAATATATTTACTGTTTAATTAAATTTCTATGTTACTATTAAATTTTCAACATTTATAAGAGTTTATTTTTCAAACAATTTAACTGTAAACTAAATAGAAAAATGTTTAATAGCAAATAAATCCAATTTTTGAATTGTCTAATCGCGCGTTTATTTTCACTTGCGGATTTATGCAGTGCAATTTATCAAAAGTGCATATAAAACGTCTAAATAAACTATGCAAGGTTTTGTTCTTTGTCTTTACTTCTTTATAGATGATCTTCCTAAGATTTTCCCGATTCTTTATTCTTCAAATAGGCACTATTTTATTTATTTTAATAGGTGTAGTTGTAGCTGGAACTTGCCCCTTGAAGATTATTATTGTACACTGCAAAAAATTTATGGAATTTCACAGAATATAGAGTAATAATGTAAAATACTCAAACATTTTCTATACATTTTTCTTTTTCATAACAGTTGTGGTATTATTCCACATTAAATTGGAATTGTATAAAATGTATTGTATACAAGGGTGGGCAAAAGCTACTTGTCAATTTTGCACACACGAAAATTCAAAAATAAATTTCCTATTTCGTATTTTCGTTTATTCCGTATAAAAACACGACAAAAACGCACAATGAGACGTTACAATTACAAAAGATGTTGTAAATGACCATCATCAATATCGATAACCTTTTCACACTGTTTGGCGACGCGCTGGAAGATGCGGTGAAGGAGTTCGTGGTCCGCATCGATGACATCCACTTCTGCGCTGATAGTCCGCGAACGCCGTGCGACAATTCTGTCCGTCAGGATGCCTCACAGGCTGAAGTTACATGGGAGTCATATCCGGTGATCTTGGAGGCCATTCACCCCGTCTACGCCATTCAATCCAATACGTGAAGTAACGGTTTAAAAAAGTACGTCCGTTGAGACCGAAATGGCACAAAGCTCCTTGATGCAGGGCCAAAACGTGGCTGGCGAAGCGTATATCGTACTGTAGAACATAGTGAAGTCCTTCCAATAGCTGTTGGTACTTGTCCGATGACCAGACATACAAACATCCTACCATATCATAATACTCGGAAGGTTTAGCTCTTGCGTGACTATTACGTGAGGATTGACGCCAGACCAGTAACACAGAGTTGTGTCGATTAACTCGCCGTTAAGCTTAAACATCGCCTCATCGCTTCATCAAATTGCTTTAAAGAAATTTGGATCATCCACGACGCAACATGTGTACCTGTCTGCGAATTCGAGGCGACGATTGAAGTCGTCTTCCGATAACGCCTGCAGTAATCGCGATCAGTAAACGTGGAACCGTAATTCTTTGATAATTTGATGCAACGAACGACGTGATCCGCATCGTCCTTGGTCGGCTAGAACGCGATGCGTCGCTTACAGAACCAGTCTTCTGAAAATTTGCCTACTCAGTACCGGCGAAAATTTTTGCAAAAATGGTTGCGTAATCAGCGTTCTTCTAATGTATATTTGTATCGTGCATTCGGTCATTGGGTCATCGTTAACACTATATAACACGCAAGAATCTCGTTACCTTGGCAACGTGCTATTAGTCTGCCAGCTGTTTTCGGCTTGCTAAGCAGGATAGTATGAAAGAAGAATACCGACAACGACACGTGACTTGCTCACCCCGGTATTTGGCACAACTAATTGAAAAAAGATCAATATACATTTTATATTTGTTTTGTGAAATTCCTGAAACCTGCATGTAAATTTTAAATTATTGATGTAATTTTACATTTTTGGTTTTGTGGTATACATCAGTAATTTTGAGTGAATTAGCCTCAATCAAGCGGCTACTTCAAGTTTAGTTACTTTTGGACACATTTAATTATTCTTGTATTGAACTTTTAGGCACTAGCACAGTTCATTATGATCGTTTTGGATGTAAATAACTTTGTTTAAGGGCTGCTCTGTTTTTATAAGATTTATTTCTCATTGATTTAATTTTATACGCCCGCAGATTTTGGAATTATTTCGAAATTGCTTTATAAGATTTTAGCCTCGTTAGTTATGAACATTTTCACACACGTGAATTTGTGGTCTGTCGAACATGATATTATATTTGCTTTGTGTACTTATTGGTCTTCGGAATGCTCATAGTTGCAACTGCCATAAATTTTAACTAACTTATTGTATTAAAAATGTCTTTCACATTGGTTTCATGTTAATTATGACAAGGACTTATCTTAGCATATCCAACATCTTGGTCTATTGGTGTGAATTAAATTGTTAGAATTTAATGTGCATCAACAATACATGCTACCACTACAAGCAGCTGTGTGCTAAACAAAGAAATAATTTATTATACTTGCTAAAATCAATCTATAAATTAAATCTCTCGTAATACAGTGACGCGTCTATTTAACGAAGTTAATAAATGTATGAAGATAATTCCCATTTTCATTCAATAAAACAATATTTTAATCTCTTTCGTAAAATAGGATAAAAATAGTACGGTAAATTACTGTAGCGGCAGAATGTCGTCAAAAGATTTTATTAAATAGAAAATTTTATAAAATGGAAATTTCATATTTATCTATATAGCTACACATTGGCAGAAAACTGAAAGATTTCGTGACAGCCGATAATTTGAAAAGAAAAATACAATAAAGGCGGTTTTCTTTACAATATAATTCCCTGGGTTTCATTGTAGAAGGTCGACATTCCTGTCAAAAGCATTTATTTAACTTTGAATGCGACGGTTGATTTCTGCCAATATTTCTCGAATTCAAAAATTTTTTTTCTGTCGATGAGAATCTTTTCATCTTTTTTTTGTAACATGAGAATATATCGGCGACCTGCATGGAATCTCTTGGTGTATGGATTATTCTAAAAATAAATGAAGTATTTGCGGGAAGCACAATTTTAAACTTTAGATGTCTCCAGTGTCATTTCGGAAAAGTACTCGAAACTGACAAATTCCAACGTAAATATTCCTATGTACAAAACTGTTTAATATCGAAATTGATTTTCGGCCATTGAACTGCTTCCGTTTCGAGATCTCATATTTTCTCCAAATACTTTTCAAAGAAATCTGAAAAGTATCTCCCTCATTAAGAAGACAGCAATTGACCTACCTACGCGCTTTTAGCTTATTAACTCGGATTACGACCAAATTCATCTTCTTTTATTTCGACCC
Organism: Phrixothrix hirtus; assembly: GCA_024586415.1. NCBI lineage: Eukaryota > Metazoa > Arthropoda > Insecta > Coleoptera > Phengodidae > Phrixothrix > Phrixothrix hirtus. Next base: position 7,826 of record JAHWXV010655702.1, read on the forward strand.
TATTTAACATTGTGTAGTTTTAGCACATAAAATTCGTTTCGCTTTATGGTTACGTTATTTTTTAAATGTCATTACAACATCGTACTAATTTTTAAAATTAAATGTATCCAAGTTTACAAACGAATTTATGCCTGTGATTTTAATGCGCCTGTTGACTTATTTTATTCTGTCATATACTTGCAGCTGGAACGGGTAGGCTAATTTTGTATTTAATTTGTACTTTATGATATTAAGTAATGCAATCATTCTGTCGTCCGTTTAGTGTTGTTTACCTTTACAATTATTAACGGTATGACAAAAATATGCAGAACATTATTGAACCAAATGTTACACAACCTCAAGTTGAGGCGAGTTGCGCAGAGGTGAATAATCCGTTTGTTTCACCGTACTGTGATCTTTGGTTCAATTCTCAGCCAGAAATGTTGGATTTTCACAAGATTCTCGCTGCCATTAAACACTACGTATATGTTTATCTTCACAAGACGAACAGGATTTCTGAACGGGAACTTAATAATTGCAGCCATATCATAAATGCAAATATTAAGTGCTTACTGGGTTTAGGCTCAGTTGAGTTGCGTACAGTTTACGTTGTATAAATTATTTAAACAATAATTATTGCTGAGCTTTAAGTCACCAAAATACTAACGCGCGGTATTCAAACGGCATTCGACTTTTTTGGATCACTTAGTACATGTATAGTTCTAATTGTTCGTCAAATAGTCAATTACCAAAAAGACTTTATACGAAGGCATGAAAGTTACGTAAACCCTTTTTCGCAACAATAATTAATTAATAATCATGCAGATTTGACTCAAAGAATTAATCTAAGTAACACGAGCAAATAAGCAGATTTAATTAAGTGATTGGTTTAATGTGCCCACATTCAACAAGCAACGAAGAGGTCATTGATTACTCCATAACACTACTTTATATTTCGTTTAATAACAAAAAATTCATGAAGAGATTTTAATTTTACTGAATACCCACTATAGGCTTAAATATCAGTTTCAAGCAACAATTTTTAAATTTAGGGAAAACAATGTAACTCTGATTGCAATTAGTCTTATTCCGGACCGCAAAACTCGATAGAGGCTCATTTATAGATATGTGGAATCCAAAATTCTACCTATTTCTAGCGAACACAAAGCTTATAAAAAACATAACAATGTCATACAGTTGAAATTTTGTTCACCTTCCCGGTTTAATTATTCACACATGCCGTGAAGGCTCACTTGCGGCATCTTTAGGGACAAAAGTTGTCGCTAAAGTAGAATTCGCAAAATGATAGCGTGCGCAAAAATGGAAAACACTTCTCATTTCCACAAAAGAAAAATATTGACGGAATCTTCCAATAATTTTGGAAAGTCGTGAACAAAATTTTAACCACTTCTATTTCATTTTAACACTTTCTATATCACAAGCCATTCGGTATTTATAAAAACCCTGGTTTAAATTTTATTTTACTTAGACACCAAAATAATCTCCAGTAGCGACGCCAGATATTACATATTTAACAAACTAACGGGAGCTTGTTAGCAACCGAAGGTACGTCGAAATCGAAAGCCTAGGTTGCAAAAATATTCTACAAGGTCAATGGATTACAACCGAGGATTTTTTAATGAATAATACGAGTTCGGAAATAAATAAAATGACCATGAATTATTAATTTAATTACACTCACGCGTTCCTGAAAAATCAGTCGCAAAACGAATCACTAATTTCCGGCCGGCCTAAAACATATGATAAAAGACGTACACAGAGAATTTCCTTACTTTTTGACCGTATATAATTACATAAGGCCGTTATAGCGAAAAGTCGTATTTTTGTATTTAAAAACTTATTTTATCGCAAATAATTATTAAAAACCAAATTAATTAAGGAAAATTGATAATACAAAATAAATGACCAGTGGCCTCTTATGATTACAGGTTTTAATTAAAAATTAAAAGTGTTGATTAATTAGTACAAAGCAGACCAAAATTTCTAGAGAATATTTTAATTTAAAATTAGAGTTTTAATAAATATAATTAGAATAAAACTGAGGTCGTTGACAACTTTTCTGAATAATCATTCAAGATTTACTGATGGCGTGATTATCAACTTAAGATAAACGAATTAACGAGTATATGCAAATGAAATGTTCGGAAAAGAAACCAATTTGTGATGGTTCCAAAAGAACACTGACTCGATACAATGTTGCCATAATATCAGTCAAGGCCGGAAAAGAGTCATGTTGCTGGGACTGTCTCCCGTGATCCATTTCAAGAGATAAGTTGATCCAGACGGCGGAATCGTAGAACACAAACACTGAGGAAGTATTTCATAGCCCAAAGCGTGCATTGTGCAACATAATATTTCGAGCTGTTGTGCAATGTTTCTCAATCACTTTCTGGTGAAATTGGTGTAGTTCCACGGTAATAGTTTGGCCACTTGGCAAGGGGAGGATTTGTTTTGTGTAGCCATTGTGCGGAACGTATTCAATTATCGTAAATAGTCCATTTTTATCATAAATCGCGATTAGATTTAGTAGAGTATCGGAAAGGTATCGGACTGTTTCACGATACCCAGAGCAGCCAGATGCTAAACAATAATATTGTGATGAACGCAAAGTTCCCTTGCTATCTTATTAACACGTTTTTTGACGATCAGCTTCAAGAACATATTGCAGGACATCGTCTAAACATCTAAGGTTCGATGACCACGTATTTAATTCTGCAACTGCGAAATTACGCAAACCAATGGCGAATGTTTTTATTTAATGTTTCCAACAACTGTTCCGACAAAATGGCCCAATTTATATTTGTTAAGCGAAACGGCTCACAAATCTTGAACTATTTTATGGATATACGCAACCACTGGACAATTGTATTCTGCTGCGAGAAGGTTGGTCACTAACGCATCTGCACCGACCCAATAAAAGAATTGTTTAGAAAGATAGGTCTAAAAATTAATGTGAACAAGGTCGAGACAAGACTCCCAGAACATGCGCAGGTAATAGTAAAAGGGCCAGCCCCGATTGGTGTAATAGTTAGCATCCAAGGGTTGCGGATTCAAACCCGCAAACCGACCGAGGTCGGTAAATTTTGCAGTGGAGAAAAAATTAAAATACATGCCTTCTTCTCGAATAAAGAGGTAAAATCGTAGGTTCCGTGTCAATGTGATGTTTGGCACATTAAAAATCCTTACTGGCGGTGGAACTCCTCCAAATTCGCCAAATTTCCAGTAGGCATGGCGAAATGACTATAACAATTCTAGTTCAAGAGGGCCGAGGGAAATTCCGCATCCCGAACTCTCAGTCACAAAAACAAACAAGCAATAGTAAACGGAACTCTAATGGCACACTATTAATGCAGTTGTTTATTTTTTGTTGAGAACTTGCCTTTGCAATTCAGAAAGAACGCCAGCAATTGCTACTGGAATTGTAGCATAACCAAAACGTGGTCAACTGGGTTTACATGAGGAGAAACCTTTCGGCGAGAATCAGCACCGTGTACTCTCGCATTGTCGTCTAAAAATGCATTATAAATCGCGTGAAAATGTTTTCGACATATTGAACACTATTCACCTTTACAAATGTACTTAAATTAAATCGCGCTCTTCAACGTGGAAATGCACGTTGATAGTCGTGTTAGTTTTCCCATATCCTGAAACATCGACTGCCAAAATATATTTCAAATTTAGACTCATCGGAAAGAATCCAGAGTGCCATGATTTGGAATCTTATTGAGGAGTAGATCGTACTGTAACAGTAAAGTCTACCTCATACATGAGGATCTTACGAACGTTTTAATAGGTGTTGATTGCAGCGACGGAAATATAAAACACCTCTAACTTTTGCGAAGCAATTTATATTTGGGGCAAATGGTAACAACGATATCGAGAGACGAAAACGACTGACAAATTAAGAAACTACCCCACTATTTATGTGTTTTTTCATTTGTGGCATACGGAGCACAAACATGAATTTTTATAAACTATATAGTAAGATTGGAATAAGATTGGAGAATCAAGAAGAACATTGGTAGAAAAACAAAAGTGGTCACTTTAGGGAAGAGAGTAGTGTACTTAAATTGGGAATACGCCAGACCTTATATCAATTAAAGACAGGAGATAGAGCGCAAGGATTCTCGGACGGGGACCGCGAGCATTGATAAGAATTCAAGAGAACTTACGATGATACGGCAGTATACAGAAGTGATAGGGCTACCATGGATAATAGTCGCAAGAATCTAGGGAAGACTAAGCCCAATACCGCGCAATAAGGAGTAGAAGAAGAAGAATCTATTTTCATTTAATTTATTCTCAGTTTATCTCTTGTCATTGAGCAATTCAGATTGTTATCGAAATTATTGAAAAATGAAATTGTTGTCGCTCAAGCATTTCTCCGTGTTAGGTAATGCTACTAGTCCAAGGTCGGGCGTGTAAGCCCACCGTTTTCCTGTTCATATAATATTCAAAACTCGTTTAGTCTTCAAAGTAATATCCAAAATTAATCAGGAACCCCTTTTTAAAAAACTATGGCTAATTAATACTTTGCTTATTCCAAGTCGTGTTAAGTTGTGTATCTTCTGAAACCTCAGAGTCAAGCCTTACAAAATCTAAATCGCTGATTAAGAGTACATTCGATTATTAAATAACTATATTTTTAATTAAACCTGAAATATGATTTGCAAAACTGAATATAAAATTACGGAAGGCAAAAATTGGATCCAAAATTGCACTTTCGCCAGTCAAAGCTGACATAAAAGGAGTATAATAAATAAAACAAAAATTCCTCACCGCAACCAAGCGATCGCTAGTTCTTTTTAGAAAAAACATCAGATTAAGAGGAGTGAAACTAATTTACTTTTGTTCCTACAATAAATTAACGAACCGTATTACAATTTTAAATCTTAAATAATGAGTTAATAACTTGTATCAGTTTAATCAGTTTGAATTACCCTGAATGTTTACCAATACACGCGATACCCGACTATATTGAACTGGAATGACCGTAACATGAGCAAGACTGGAATAAACGCACGTGATTTTGTTACAAACTAAGGTGCTACTTCTGACTATTAATATTGCAAATTAGAGGTTCTTAAAAAGTTTTACAAGAATTTTCTAAATTCGTTTGTGCCTAAATTAAAGCTATTTAATTTTTTTAATTATTTTTTTGTGCGTATATGGGACCTCAAGACATCGTTAAAATTACTGAAATTATTTCAAAGCAACCCTGTATAATGTGACAAGAACGCGTCAGTGTGAATACAAATAAATTGGTGCGTAACTCCAATTCTGCCATGTAAAAAAGTAATTCAGTACAAGTTTCAACCGTGGGAACAGGTGTCAACTCCATTGACAAAAAGAAAAAACGAAAGTGGAGGTACCTCTGACTCCGTGAAATGTTTATATTAATTGATATACCTACTTATCAAAGGGAATGTGGCTTTTCTTTATGGGAAGGTAAAAGAGTAAGAGTCTCTTGCTCTGCATCTAGTGGCACAAGTACTTTGATTCCTAACTTTGAACTCTCCCATTAATAAGATGCTTGTTGGGTGCATATCACATAATCTGGAAAATGAAACATGGTTTGCCGGTACATAATTGCGTGGCTATAAATGCCGCCTTTACGTTCAACGTATTGTTTTTGCGTTTGTTTAAGGCGCGTATACTATTCATGTGCATATGCTCTTTTAAATTATTGTTCTCAGCCGCTATTACTGGAAAGTGTGCAAGCTGTCTAATACGAGGGTTGCCTTTTATGTTGTTACAAATGACCACTAGATGTCGCTAGTGTAATAAAATTTGACATTTTGTATTGTAAAATCCTGGCGGCTTAGAAATTGATATAGTAGTTTGTTTACAGTGCGCGTTTAAAGAAAGTAATTTTGTGAAAAAATGGAAATTACTCGTGAAAGTTTTCGTTGGATGATTTTATACGATTTTCGTA
>JAHWXV010655726.1:0-10069 GCA_024586415.1 Phrixothrix hirtus
ATTTAGGTTTACAGGAAAGTCACTAACGTCAATAAATTCAAATTAAATTTAAAATATGTAAGAGAAAGTCGTGTGTTGTCTCACACCAGATTTTTTTTTAATGCTCTGTGATTTGTTAGAAGTGTTATATTTTACATTTTTGTGCATTATTTAAGCGCTCTACTTGAACTTATTTTTTTTTAAATATTAATGACATTTCAGAACGTACGAGGCAGAGTTAAATGAAGATTTTAAAAACGTTTTTAAACAATATTTATTAAAGTATGTTAATTTTCGGCGTAGTCTCCATTACGTTCTATGAACTTCCGCCACCATTTTGGAAGTGTTTCAGTGCTCCATTACCTGAAGAAAAAAATTCCATTAGTCGTATGCATAGCTACTCATGCACTGCTTGAATCACTTCTTCATTATTCTGAAATTCCTTTCCACCTAGTGTCTCTTTAAGTGGACCAAAACATTATAATTACCTGGAGCAAAATCAGAGACATAATGAGGATGTGGCAGACACTCAAGCTTCAATTCTTGGATAGTTGTACGCGCATATATGTGATCGCGCGTTGTCGTGTTGCAAAAGAATAGCCTTACTCAAAGATCCTCACCTCTTGGATCTAATGCCAAGCTTGAGACAGTTCTTCAGGAGTTCTGAGTATGTGCCACAGTAACCACATTAGGATGTAGTCCTCCAAAGTTATCCCTTTTGTATCGCAAAAAAGACTCAACATAGCCTTTCTTGCCGTTAGCTGTGTTCACAATTTTTTAGGTTTCGTCGAAGAAGTGTGACTACGCCATTATTTACTTATTCTCTTGGTTTTAAGTATGAATTTCCATATTGTAGCTTCATTCTACAATGAATATCAATGGGTTTCACTCCTACACTGTGCAAGAAACGAATAAAAGAACACTGTTCTACTTTAGTGTAGTGCTCTAGCGGAGTTGCCATTTTTAAACTGTGATTGTGACAAACATTTCTAATTGTTCCTATATATGTCATTAGCAAGGTCTTCTAGATCACAAATATAATATTTTTAATAACCTGTAAGACAATATATCTGTCCGGTGCATGTTTTAGGACACTTTTAAGGTTTTTATTTGACTATACCTCATAATTTTAAATTTAATTTAGTGAAAATATTTTAATTTTAAAGTTTAGTAATATTTCAAGTATATAGTTTTTGTACCAAAGGCAACAATTGAATTTTTGTAGCTTTAGAATTCAACTGTCTGAGGTTTTGATAGTTCCTGTAGTATAGCACCCGCGTACTCTGCTCATTTTTTTTCAATGTATTCTTTATTTTTGAGAGTTTATTTGGAAGGTAGATGGGGTGACGTCTTATTAAGTATTCACCCTGTTTTAGACTCCCGAAAGATTTAAATTTCGAATAAACATGTTTTAAACGAACTCTACCTAATAATCACTGCAGTTAGTCGATCTAGATTTTCCTGGTTACCTATTTAACCTCTAATTATGACTGCTATGTCGTAATAACAATTTTTTACATTATATTTTGTTTTGATTAAAAATTTTTTAGGTAATTAATTCAAAAGCTTGAACAAGAGGTTTCCTTAACGATTTGATCTACCATGATAATCTTGTAGTCTCATTTTTTTAAAAAATGCATTGAAAACTACCTACAATTAACAACATTCAATTATTGTATGTTCGGTTGCCTAACGAATACAATTTTCCTCTTGCACAACATTTTCAAAGATAAAATATTTTCAGTATAATTAATAATGACATAATGAAATACAAGTTCTATATTGCTAAAGTAAACATTTCACTTGATCACATGTGGAAAGATGAATAGACCTACGTAAGGTTTAAAATTGATCGCATGTTTGTTGTTTGGCGGGAATAATTTTCAAATATTATACTGTGCGAAATAGATATTCGAGAAATTAGAATGAGAATGAGAAAGAAAGTGCTAGTTAATAGCCGAAAATTGCAAAATTCAAATTTTATTAATTTTGGATGAAAAAATGAAATTAATAGTGAAACTGAATTTGGTGTACGAAGACAAATCACTATAAATCTTAGATAATAGGGAATTTAGAACCAATAGATTAAAGTCCGATTTAAAATTAAATTATCTAAGAAGAAAGCTATGATCTTCAACTTCAAGTAAGGTAAAGCATACAAATAAATAAATAAGCATTCTAACATACGCTTTATAACTAACGAAACAGTAGAAATAATGAAATAAAAATACATAAATATTGGAAGTAATTAAGGAAATGTAAATAAATAAATCCGGGCGTACGTATAAAGAAGAATAGTAAAATAAAATTGAAAGATTGTTTTCGTTGTGTTGTAGAATAGTATCAAAATAATCGGAACCTTTATAATTTTAATTTGTTTAAAATTTTTATTATCATCAATTTTTTCAGTAGTGAATTTATAGTGAAAATCTTAGCGGTTATATGAATTAGTTGATTTAAAGTAACGATTTTGATTGCAATTTTCATTTTAGCATTATTTAACTGTCAAATAACGTTATCGCCATACAAAAAAAATAGGGTTTAAACTTATTAAGGTGCCCCCTTTTTAGCGGCCCGAAGTAAGTTAAATTAGATTTTTTAGATTAGTAAATTGTTAAATTTTATTTATTATAAAACGTTCATATTATTTATTTGATTGTTTTGTTTATATTTTTGTTAAATAGATTTGAGTGTGTTTTAAAATAACATTTAAATTTTATACATTTATTACGTTTTATAAGGATTGTTTTTGAATAATCAAGAACATCGATTCTAAATTTTTAATTAAAAAAATTCTTTTTATATTGTTTGCTGCGTCGATTAATTAGATTAGTAATTATTTATTATTTACTGCTGGTTAGTAGCGTTATCATTTAAATAAACAGGACAGCGAACAAAATTTTTAACGGTTTGAGTAGTAAGCTCAGGTAATTGCAACATTTGTTTCAAAATGGTATCAATGAACGCTGAATACTGTAAACACGTATACTCCGGTAGGTATATTTCTCTTTATATTTATATTCATGAATTTAGAAACTATATTTAGAGATAACAAATTCAATTTATTTATTTAAAACAATAGAATATCAGACACATTAAAGGAAATCAAAAACCAATTACATAAAATAAAGCAATTAAGAGCTTCAGGCTTTCTTTACTTTACTGATATTAATTAAAGTGTTGAAAGAGTGAAACTCTGCAAATAAATCAAATAAAGATAAATATAAAAAATTTCAATTTAATAAATATCTTTGTTTTATAGGAAATGATTCAAGACTTGTAATTCACTCATTATTTATATTTACTGTTAATTTAACTCTATTTGCTTTAATTTCAATGTGATTGCTTTCTTCGAATTTATTGGATTTATTTGAAGTTGAGGTTTCACTTGAAAGGTAATTGTTTGAATTTACCTTCAAATGGGCCTTCGGATTGTACTTGTACGTTTCTTAAACTTCAAGAAGGTCTAATCTGGACTCAATTATGCTTTTTAATTGATAAGGCGAGAACTGTTTATCAGCCGTTTCTGTTATTTGTTCGTAGCACTACTTTGTACTTGGGATCAAATACTAAAGGACTTGTTGCTAAAAGACAGGATACTACCAAAATCTTGTTGCTAAAGTACTGTTCGCCACCAAAAGCCGTCGAGTTTGTAGAAGTTACCCTTTATATAACCTTTGACGTTTCTATGACAACCGATTTGTAAATTGTGTCTTTACCAATCGCATAACTTCATTTTAAAGTTGTTCTGTTTCACTTCGGCCATTTTTAAAAACGTTATTTGTCAAGTCTCGTTCAAACCCATTTTATAAAATTTACTGCGTCGGTTTTCTCCACATGATTAAGATTTACATGGACATATGTCTCTAAGTAAGCAAAGGGTTTTCCTGTGGTATTTTAGTTTATAAATTCTTTTGAAAATTATGAATTTGTTCATTTATAAATGCAGTTTTAAGGAAATATTTTATCTGAATCTTATTTTTAAAATACCAAAATATTTGCTTATGTTAATTACACTTTTAATTAAAGTTTTAATTAACATGTACTGAACAATATTTATCCGTAACCAATAAACACCCAAACTAACAAATTGTATAGATTTTAAATAAAAGTCTCTGCACGGTAGGAAATCAGAATATTTTCAAAATTTTAAATTTAATTAACGAAAGAAACCGATCCGGAAACTAATTTGTTATTTTGGTTTCGGTCAATTGGGGAAAATTCGAAGTTAAATTCATATTTAATTTAAAGACAAGATTGGGAATTTTATTGCAGGTTTAACCACATTTATTTATTACCAACAACGTGGAGCAATCTGAGGTTTGATGGTTTAACTACAACAATTATTTGGCGCCTAACGTGCAACAAGTTACAACAATATTTTATTTAAATTTTCTAAAACTTACGTTTGTTGAGCTGCAGATACGTTGTATAACCACGGGAAGTATCTCGTAACTGCTCTGTTGTCTCGTCCATTACCTTTGGAAATTTCTAGGGCTAAATATTGTGCAATTGCACCTTTTATTATACCTCCTAGTGTGTCTTCATTTAATCCGATATTAATACCTTTGCAGTAACTCTAAAAACAAAACAGTTTATAAAATTATTAACGATTTCAGTAACATTTTTAACCTTCATTTTAGCAAGGGTATGAAAATCGGTTAAAAATTCCACCACATCACCTAAATGAACTCGCATACATTCTGCAACGTTAGTATTAATGATGCTATTGTTGTCGTTATAAATTGGTAAGATGTTTTGTATAACTACATTGATAGGAATTGCACCACCAGCATCCTAAAATATTTATGCTATTTTAAAGAAATTTAAGGATTAATTTTCCTTACCTGCAAAATTAGGCTAATTAAAATAATTAAATTGGAATCTGGAATTGAAGTTTTAAATTTCAACGCTTGAACTAACTCATAGACCACCATTCTACTGAGAATTAGTTTATCTCTTTCCTTGAACAATGTTTTTATTTTAAAATATTAAAAACTAATTACTTTATTTTTAATTTACGTTTCGACAATCTCACTGTAGTGGATGCATTCTATCCGGTTCATTGTGTATGCAATTGAAATTTGCGGCATAAATGTTTTACGAATAATTTCAATTAGATTAATCATCTTTTAATTGATAGATTGAATTGTACGCATACGATCGAACAGAAAAACAATTACGGCACTAATGGTGGCGTAAATGTAACTTCGGAATTATTTTGATCTGAATCTACGAAATGCCGTATACTACAAACGTCAACCAATCTTTCTTTAACTACAATTGCACTATTACGGATACAAATATGATTTTAACATATCTACTAGTAAGGTTCACAGTATGAACGCATCAGTAAATCGGTTTTAACGTATTTGATAACTGTGCTAGTTGTAACATAAAAATATTCTATATTTAGTAAGTTTTCGTTATTTTCTTTTAAATCAAGTCGCATGTAGAAGCATGGAAGTTAGTTATTGCCTTGCAAGCGAGATATGGAGAGGACCAGAAATTAAATTTGGATTTTATGCATCAAAACGTTAACCCTCAATCTCTAAGTAATGGCTACTTTTAATTGTCTACTCATCAAATCTAGTTATCACAAAATAAATTATATCAATATTATAATTTTCATTAATAAGATAAAGTTAAACACCTCCTTATGTCGAATACTTAATCAAGTTGAACGATTTCTGCCTTAACCATCTATTTAGCTTTAATTTCATTAGAAGCAACCTGCAAAGCTTGGACACCTCCATACCTTGTGCATATATTGAACAGGCAATTTAGAATCGACCTATTTATACTGTTTATCTTAAACACCTATTTTTGTACTTGTTCTTTAAATTGAACAAATGTGTTTAGTAAGAAGGCATGGAGATTATTACCATAAAAATCACAAAATGTCATTTGGAAATTTAAATCTTCTTTGTTCTTTGCTTTAGATTGATGAATCTATACCTTTTAGAAGAAATCTTTGTATATCCTGAAGTAAAATTCTAATTTATTACAAATGTGTAAATAAAAATTAAAGTGCCTGAGGATTTTTATAATAGTTTGTCAGGGTTAGTATCTTCAATTTGCATGATCAGAGCAGTTAGAGTTCCTCTTGAACAAAAACATGGCCTAATGGAAACGGTAGTTTTTTGGAGGGAGAACAAAAAAATATTAAGATAGGTCATTTGTTTTTAGAGTTTTGGCAGTTTTTGTTTGATATTTTCGGTGATATTCACCGGTTTTAGGAATTCCCTTGGCGAAGTATGCGTGTTCTTTATATAGACGATGTGAAATAATTGGAAACATCGCGTTGATCCGTGAAGACGCGAGCAAAGCCCGTAAGTGCGCGTGGGAGAATAGCAAAGCTTATCCTGACAGATGAGTGAAGGGAAGTAACAACGTGATTTGCGCGGCGGTGAGTGTGTGTATTCGGGCCCGCAAATAATCACCAAGTGGGAATTGAAGACCCCCTCCTTTCATAGACTCTGAGGTTGATCGTGGACCCTACTGGTATAAACCTAGGATAGGGACAAACTTATTCACTAATGCAGCATCTATAACCACCCCCACCTGCGTGCTATAAGACCAGGTATTTTTAGAGAGTAGGAAAAAGGAGATAATTCTCTCTTACGCATCACCAGGCGTGTGTTAAAGTCTGTAGTATTCACAAACCTCTCCCAGTGCTACATGCTCTCTTCTTCGTGGGACTTAGTTCCTTACCACGAAAAGAAGGAAGCTCTGTCTGAACTATAAACCTTAGTTTTCGGTATTAACAACCGAGGGTCTTTGTAAGAGATATTTATGTAATGGATTTTCCCCAGTGAAACTTAGATAATGGAGGATGGTGGCGTCTCCACCATACTCGTTCGTTTGATCGATCTATTGGATCGTCGATCTTGACTACGTTTAACTGGCGATCTAGTGTAGCTGAATTTAGTTGTATAACCTTTTGATATATTTCTATGCGGAACGATTGCGCTGAATATTAGTCGTAAAATTTGTGACGTTCTTATTTTACAATTAATTTAATTTTATAATGTCAAACGTCTTCTCAGTTATTTGTTTTATTTTAAATATTAAGTTAGCAGTAAGATCCTTACTTGTAAAGTTTATAGAATTGGGAGCCAATCCAAATGGTACCTGCGTCACATCTGAGGACGTAGAGTGGGGTTTGTTTCTATCATTGGATTAGCTAGTATGTTACGGGTAAATAAACGCGAGCGCAACTAGTTCTGACTCACTGATTTGCCGGTTGAGCATATCCTTTATGGCGACTTGAGTCAGTGGCGCCTCAACCAACGTGCATTATCTTCGACGGAACTGTCAACAGCGATATCTGCCGATGTTTCAATCCCCCCCCCCTATCGTAGTAATCTAGCCACGATTGCTGTTAGCGTTGGGTCCGTAGATAAAGAACGTGGTTCGACCGAATGCCGATTTGGACTGTGGCAAATTATAATAATTTATTTCAAATTCAGATACATACATATAGGGTGTCTCACTAAGCTCTGGGCGGAAGATACTTTAGAAAAACATTTTTTAAATAAAACTTTAACTATTTCTAAAGGACTATAACAAAAAAATTTCTATTTAGACAGCATGTTCCATTAAAGCGTGGTTGATAACATTGGTATTTTTTAAATAGAACACCCCGTTTATTATTTGATTTTTGAGTTTTGCGTGTTACTCAGCGTAAATAATTATTATACTTGTACATGCCTAAACCTAGTTGTTTTTCGGTTATTTGGAAATTTTAGAAAAATTTGACAGTTGTAGCGGCATACCAAAACAGTTAAATCTTTGTAAGAAATTCATATTTTTAAGATAGCTGAAAGTCAGTACAATTTAAAAAATTGTTTAAAATTGTGATTTTCTTTATCACAAATTCACAATTTTATGTTAAATATTACAAATATTTTTTGATATCAGTAGATGCAGAATGTTTTTTTCTTTCAAATGTATTATATTTCCTTATAACTAAAATTAATAATTTTTGTACATTTTTCGATTTTCTAGTATTTTTGTACTTTGAATTTGTTGCCATGGTTATTGTATGTTTATAATTTAAGTCGGTATGACAGTTTAAGTGTTAAATGTGAGTTTTGTTATTTGTAATAATTCTCAATAGTTCTATCGCTCAAGATCGCCGTTTCTAATCTTCTATTTTTATAGTTTCAGTTATAAATGGTTGTTCCCGTTCTTATTGTCCATGATTGCTCCGTTTTTGTTATGTTTTCATGTAGTATTTTCTATTTCGATAATGTGAATTCGTATACTATCGAAGATAGGAAAGTTATGTTTATTGTAATCAGAGTGTCTGCAAAATTGTTTTTTGGCATCCCGCCTTTACCACAAAGATATCCAGAAAGAAAATATCCTCGGAAGGAAATTTTTGAAAATGTTTTGGAAACTTTCATAAGAACGGGGTGTTCCGTTTGAAAAGATACCGTTGTTGTCAACCACGCTTCTATGGGACAAGCTGTTTACATGGAAATATTTTTATTTTGTTTAAATTTTTTCTTAAAATTAATAGTTTAACCGGTATCTTCCGCCCTGAGCTTGTAAGCGTGTCTGAAAATCTTACGACTTTGGTCGCTTATTTGTAAACACCCGGTATATACTTCCGCGTAGTATTAATAAAATCCAATTGGTAAAGTACCAATATTAGTTGTACGTCAAAATTACTTTGTAACCTTATAAATAATATAATTTCATTTTACGAACAATTATGAAAAGCTCAAAATCCTAAGTTTCGTTTTATATAAATTAGGAGCATTCTGTTAAATAAACATATATTCAACAATTCCCGCTTGAAGGCCAACAAGTTTAAAATTATACATTGACCTCTCTCGTCTTCCCTCCTTCAATTTCAAGGAGAAATACTTCACTTCACGAGTACCGCTCGTATGAATAACAAGTAAAGTTGCGTTCTTTGACAGTGAGCGTCGTCAGGATATTCAAAAGAATAGTTGAGAAGTACCCGTATGTCGATTTGAGGGATTAAGTTAGTATCCGCTTGATCTATTTCCGCCTAGGGCGAATCTCTAGAAAAAGGTCGATTCCAACTCCCTGTCAATTGGAACCCAAGGGGTTAATCTTGATAAGGTTGTATTGTATATACGATTAAGTAAATATTGGAGACCGTCATCTGTAAACACCGATTTCTCCGAGAGTAACGTAATCTTCACATCACCAAGTAAGTGATAAATTCCGTTAATTAACTTTCGTCAATTTCCACCGCTTGCTAAATTATTCCGGTTGGGGTAAATCAAATGATCACGTAGAACTACCGGACAAACCCATAAGACTATAACTAAAAGACTAGCGTTTGTGAATATTTAATACTTTATAATATTTAGGGTTATTACGGCCAACCTCTTTTGTTCATTTTAGATTAGTTTAATTTTAGTAATACAAGAGCCTCTTGATTTATAAATAGTACATAATCGTTCCCGTTATTTACAATTGGAAGAACCTGTAATTTCTTAATTGTATATTCAACGTTTTACTGTTTATTATGTTCAATTTTTAATTACAGATCTTATTTTATTATTATATGTATACACGTTGTGATAACCTATACTTTCTTGCAGGAATTAGTTATCGTTTTTTAGTACTTAATTAGTTTAGGTAATCCGTCGTAATTCTACCTGATCGAGGGTGAAACCCAGCGACGTGTACAGAAAGGACTAATTTAATGTAAGTACATAGTAACGTAACCTTAGGTGAAAGAATTGGAGATCGGTCTCTTTGTCTTCCGAACTACCAATTATTCGTTATTTATTGATAAAGATAAAGTGGCGCTCTTATCCGCGACTAACTTACCCTTATTCACGATTAATTATTATTTTTAGAACACCTACGCAAAAATCCCTGAATGCTAACTTCCTTAAACTTCTCGCAATCGCAAAACCTACCCCCAATTTCCAGTGTGGTGACCGGAGCAAACCAGTTTATTCAGGGAATTACCAATCTTAACAACTTCAGAGGCGTAGGACCAAAAAAGGATTGTTATAAGCTTAGTGGGATACCCTGTATATATATATATATATATATATATATATATATATATATATATATATATATATATATAGAG